>JAWMRA010000056.1:1215040-1244525 GCA_035584735.1 Pseudotriccus pelzelni | reverse complement strand
GCCCAGGTTGGGCAGAGAAGCTGTGGCTGCCCCTGGATCCCTGGAAGTGTCCAAGGCCAGGTTGGAGCAACCTGGGAAGGTGTCCCTTTCCATGGCATTATCTTGGCAGCGGTGCTGGAATCCCACTTGTCCATCCCACGAGCTTTGTGTGCTGGGGCTCAGATGGGAAGATCCTTTCATGATATCACAGTCCTGGAATGCAAATGTATCCGATCCAGCGAGGCTTGGATCAGCTCTTCCACCAGCACAGACAGGAAAATCCCGTCTCCCGCAGAGGGATGATGGGATTTGCTGTGGGTGCACGTGGCCCAGGTCTGGCTCTTGCTCTTGGTTGCCTGTTTTATAGAAACCTCTAAAACGTTCGAGTGCTACCAGGTGTCCTGAGGCCTTTTAGTCTTAATTCTGCAACTTCCTGTGGGAATGTGGCCAAGGACCGGACACCACACTGGAGGCGACGTCGGAAGCGTCGTGTTTATTCCATGAATCCCACCTCACTGTGTTCTTCTTCCTCTTCAGCTACTCCCCACGTATCACATGCCACTCCACGCTGGTCCCCAAAGCTCTGCCCACCCGAGAGTTCCTTCAAGGTGTAATTTTAGGCCGTGCTTTAATTTTATATGTAAATAAGGCCATGACGAGTTGGCGGCCGAGTCAGTTATTTACCACGTTTCCTCATCGTTGTGCTCGTGGCTGTCTGTGCCCATTATGGGCTTTCATATCTGAGCTGCGACCCCCCCCCCAGTCTGCCTCCTATTTTCCAAACAGCTTTTCCGTTTGGGGCATTTTTCCCTCCCAGCTCCCCGTTCCGGGTGCCACGTCCTCGTCTCTTCCCCGCCCCGGCGACAAAACCCGCTCCACGTGATGTGGGTTTTGGTGGTTTTTTTTTTAATTCAATCCTAATAATTTCCTCTCAGTCAGAGACCTCGTGTGCTGAGCAGCAACTGGGCTGGGGGAAACGAGAGCTCCTGTGCCCCCCCGAGCCCTGGGAGCGGTTGCTGCTGATAGAAATGCTGACAGACCCCCTTTGCTCGACGCTCCGCGTGGTGCCACCGGGGCGAAACGTCAGTCGTCTGAGCATGGGTGGGACAGCTTGTGTACAGCTGGGCCTTTATCACCCACGAACAAGGCTCTTGGAAACCTTCAGCCACGGCCACGTCCAAGTATTTATTTGCTTTTCTCCCCTTTAAGCCAAATTCTTGTCATTTACCGCTTCCTGGACCCGCCGGTTTCTGATTGACTTGCAAAATAATAACAATAATAATAATAATAATAATAATTAAAAAAAAGGGCCCTGTGTAGATTAAGCTGCTGAAATGCCTTCAGGGCGTTGTTTATAGGTCTATGTTCTTTCTTTGCTGGGAGAAAGTGAGTGCTTTAATGCCTTCCATATTTCCCAAATCTCTCCGGCTGGGATACAAAGTGCTGTGGCATTTGAAGATGCTTTTAGGGAGAGGCTGTCGGAAACGTTGGCAGACAGGGCTGGGATTCCGCCCCTTAAGGTGAGTGTGATGTGTCTGGAAGGTTCAGGAGCAGCCCTGGTGGACGCTGAAGGCCTCAGAGCTGCAGGACGTGCTGTTGGATGAGTTATGCTCTGCAGGGAATGTTTTTTGGGGGGAACAGGGGATGAGAAAGGACAGGAATTGCAGGCTGGGCAGGCTCCGAGGAGAGCAGCGATTTCTGAAGCCTCAGAAACATCCTTTGGTGCCGCTTGGCCTTATAAAGCTCTGCTGGAACGTGGAGGTCACCGATGCTCCAGCTCTGACCTCGGGCAGGTGGGAAACACGTGTTGTGATGGAGCCTCGCCCTGGGATGGGTGGGGACTCCTCGGTCACCTCGTCCTTCCGTCCCTACAAGTGTCTCTGTTGCTGAAGTCTGGGGTGTGATCCACGTTCCTGGACGCTCCTGTTGAATTTCCAAGGGAGTGGTGGGTCGTTGAGCTTTCATTTCACGAGTGTCTTGTCAACACTCTTACAAGCCCAGCACTCCTGTTAGCTGTTTGCTCACCCTCCTGCAGCCGACTGAAGTGAGTTTTGGGAACTCAAAACTCCCTGGCCTTTCTCCTTCCCACATCCCCCTTGGGAACAGTCCCCATGGGAGGAACACACCAAAAAACTTTGTGGTTGGTGGTGCCGACTCTGCATGGACCTGCCAGGATTCTCGGATCCCCTTTTTTTACTTTTCCTAAGCCTGTGGAATATTTAGGCCTTGATCATAGCCTTGTGTAGGGGAGACGCAGCAAATACTGACCTTCCAGCAGCTTCTTTCCTTGTTTTTCCCTTTACTGGGTGCTGTGTTGGTGTAAAGTGGTGACTCCAGGCTCCTCCTGCGGGTGACAGAGCGGATCCAGCCTTGGCAGGTGTTTAGGACACGGATTTGGTGTGAGCTGGAAGTGGCTGCTTGTGCCACAATGGGTCTGGAATAGTTTAATGTCTGATTTTTAACATTGAAAATTGGCTTTTTTTGCTTCCTGTCTGACCCAGTGGTTCTTTGTGCAGTGGGAGGAGAAGAGGGGGGTGATAAATTCAATGTTTTCAGTCAAACCTCAGGTATACACACGCTGGCTTTGCTGTCCCAGGCTTCTTTGGTTTAGGAAACACGAAGGAGGAGTCTTTATATCACATGAAGGACCTTTGTAGGCTGAGTGTGTCTTTGGTAGGTTGGGCTTTGCAGAGGATTCTCCTTTCCAAGGGAAATCCAGGCTCTGCTACTGGTGGGCACTGGTTTCCCTCCATCCCTTCCTGTGCCATCAGAAGATGATTCCAGGGGCAGAAACAAGTGGAATTTGCGTTGAGTTCCTTCATGAGCAGTAAATAAGCAGCAGTTTCTTGAGTTAATCACAGAATCATGGAATGGTTTGGGTTAGAAGGGATCTTAGAGGGATCTTGTTCCACCCCCTGCCATGGGCCGGGGACGCATTCTGCTATCCCAGGTTGCTCCAAGCCCCGTCCAACCTGGCCCTGAGTTCAGTTGTTTTGAGTTCCCCGGATGGAGAAATAAGGAGAGAGAAGGTCCAGAAACGAAGCTCCCCATGGAGGTTCCCCCCACCCTCTGTGCTGCCCTGCCACGGACGGGGAGGTGCCATCCAGCAGATCAGAAGGATGTCCCAGTCCGAGGTGCAGCTGAGGAGCTGATCTCCAAGTTCATACCATCCCTGAGGCCAGCACTGGCGCTCCAGGGAGGGAGGCTATATAAGGATTTAACCAGGAGTCTCCTGACAGTTCTTATCTCTCAGAATTGTGGCGTTGTGATGTCGCTCCAGCGCAGTGAAGACAGTCCATAAATTTACATGATCTGTCACTTATCTGTGTGTGAGAACATCAACTCCTGCTCAAATGCAGTTACTACATGAGATGATCCAAGGATTCCCTCATGGATTCGAGTTCCTTCTCCATAGAGTGTTTCTTTGCATGGCACAGATTATATATATATATATATATAATATATACATACAAGGGCATGGAGTGGCAGGACAAGGGGGAATGGTTTAAACTGAGAAATAATAGGATTAGATTAGATTTTAGGAAGAAATTCCTCCCTGTGAGGGTGGGCAGGCCCTTGCACAGGTTGGGCAGAGAAGCTGTGGCTGCCCCTGGATCCCTGGAAGTGTCCAAGGCCAGGTTGGAGCAATCTGGGCTGGTGGAAGGTGTCCCTGCCCATGGCAAGCGTGGGACTGGATGAGCTCTGAAGTCCCTTCCAACCCAAACCATCCCATGATTCCATGATTCAGTTTGGCAGGTGCCCCTAGTCTTTGGGGAAGATGGAATGCAGGTGCCTGTTTCCTGTGTCTTACAAAGCAGAAACTACAATTAAAAAAATGACTAAAAAGAATGAATAATTGGCCTCTTGAGTATAAAAGCAGAGTCTGTTTCTTAAGGACATTTGCTTGTGTTAAAATCAACCTTTCTGCTAAGGAAAACCCAGATATTTCCCTGGCACTAAAGAAAGAATTGCCAAAGTTATTTGTGTCACAATAAGTTATTCATCTGGAAGGCTGGAGCCCACACCCAGAGGTCATGGATGACCCTCTAATGAGCCCATCAAGTATTCCCATAAATAATTAAACCAAGATACATGACTCCAGAACTTTTATCTTTCCCTTTTCCTCAGGCACCTCCCAGGTCCTCTGTTATGTGTATAATTTGGATTTTTGGGTGGATTACCCACATGAAAAGCTGCAGTTTAATCTTCTCAGAGAGATCCTGGCAGGGCTGTGCCCAAGGGGGTCCCTGAGAGCCACCAGCGCCCTGCCCCAGGCAGGTGCCCAGGGCTGTGCCCTCCTGATTTGGGAATATTTCCCAAAATTAGAGTCTCCACAACCTCTTTGGGCAGCCCCTTGCAGTGGTTGAGCTCCCTTCCAGGAAAAGGCTATTTTTTTGTTTGCATTTCAGTGCCATTTGCGTGTTCCAGTGTGTGCCCATCACCTCCTGTCCTGGCTCGGGGCAGCTCTGGCATCTTTGCTCCTTCTCAGCAGGTTTTTGGATAAGATTCTCCAGACCCTTCTCTTCCTGAGAGCAAACAGTCACACCTCTCCTTGCCTGAGGTGCTTCTGATTTGATCTCCTTTTCACAGTTCTAGTTTCAAGCAGAGGACCAAAAATTAAAATTCAAACTGATGTGGTTTGCAGCTAAAACTTGAACAAGGATGAACTTGTTTCCCCCTCATTCAGCCCTCCCTGGGAATGCAGAGCTGTTGATAAAAAACCCAACCAGTGAAAGTCACAGGAACTGGGAATTGTGTATCCTGGCAATTTGGTATATATGGAAAAGAGAAGGATTTGGGATTTTAGATCCCCTATGGGGTTGTCATGGCAGGGTGGGAAGCAGCTGATCCAACCCCTCGTGATCAGTGCCTCGTGTTAACAGAGATGATGCTCGTCATGTTTACCTGAAAGGGATAATTAATTTGAAGCTAATGGAGTAATTCTCTATTTAATCTGTTATAAGAGAGAATTCAATTGACTCCCTGAACCAATCAATTTTTCTCTCTCTCCTATTGTTTTGAGTCTTCGCCGGTGCTTTTGAAGTGTTGTCCAAACCCACTTTGGTTCCACCTGCAGCAGATCCAGCAGCTCCCTCCTTTCCCCCCTGGGAGAGGAGAACAAGTCCAGTTCCAACCCAGTTCCCAAGAAGTTTGTCAGTCTATCCCTTCTCAACACCGGAATGAAAAAAAAAACCAAACAAACGTGTTGGAAAAGTCCAGCAAATCCCTTTTCACCCCCATTTAACCCTCTCGGTGCCTAAACGATTCGGATCGGTTTTGTTTGCTCTTTCAAACACCCCAGTCATCCCCTCATCACCTCCGCTCCCAGCCGGGCCTGGGCTCCCTGCGCCGGCTTTTCAAGGCAGAAAACGCTGCCATTGCCATGAAAATAAGCGGAGTTCGAGGCAGAGGAAAGGTGGGGGCTTCGCTGCTTGGCCGGACTAATTGTCGCCCTTAGAGCTCATTTAGCGCTTCGCGAGCAGGGAGGGAAATTTCGGAATTTAATAAACCACCTCTATTTTTGCTTTTGGCGGTGCTTTCTGCTCAGTGGCCGTGCCAGGGGGCAGCAGTGCCAGGCCCTCAGACTGTGGCACCTCTTGCTTTTGCCCCCAAAAGGACACACGGGATATTAAAGGAGAGAGGAATTTTCAGCTCCGGGGCGTTTCTGTACAAGCCAGGCTTGGTGGCTAAGTCCTGGAGATGAGATTGTACAGGCAATTACCCCCCAATTTTTGGATGACAGAGCATTTCCTCTGCCCCCCATGGAGATAACAGGGGTGGGAACTGCTGGTACTCCCTTTTTCTGCCTAAAGTGGTTTATTTTTTAAATTACTTTATCCCCATTTTCCTGTACTCTTATATTTTTATATGATTTTGATTTCTGCTATTTAGTGATTTAACAGCTACTTTGGGTAATTTCCCTTTCTTTACTCTCTTTGTCCTGCAATGTCTGTCTCTGCAGGCCCATTTTTTATATAATTCCTAAAAATTCATACGAAATGCCTTAGCCTGGACCAAACTGCCCAGTCTGCAGCTCCTTGCAGGGAACTCCAGGCTCATTCCTGAAAGGGGGATGAACCCCCGGTGCCCTTATCGCGGTTAAGGGATCAGGAACAACATCTGGAACGAAAGTGTCCCCCCCCAGCAGCTGGTGGGGGTTTAACTGAGCGGGAGCTGCTCGGAGCGTCTCTCCCATCCCGGCTGTTCAGCTCTTCGTCTCAAGGGTAAATCTTTGCTCCCACAAGAGGCTTCTCGGGTGAGTGTGAGGACGAAAAGCTTGCTCTGGTGTGGGGCTCAGCGCCACAGGGGTGGGAAGGATGCTCAGCCCCTGCCGAGGGAGCTCCGGGCGAGGCTTGAACCTCGCTGGGGTGAGGAGAAGTGGCAAGGCAGGATTCCCTCGTGGTGGCATTTCCTTCCTGAGCTGTGATGAAAACATCTTCCCTTCCCTGCAGCTGCCGTTTCCCGGGCTGTGGTTGTATTGGCTGTGCCCCAAATCGTTCTGTGGCTCGGGGTTAGTTTGGCTTTTTAACCTCCAGTATTTAACGTAGTTCAGGATGAGGGAATACAGTGGATTTTCCGCAGGGAAATTTTTTTGTTTGGCCACAACTGGAGAGCCTGGCTGGATTACGAGAAAGGTGGCCACGGGTGGAATCTGAACAGGCTCGAAGTGTGGTGCAGGTTTGTCGTGAGACTGTGGGCATGTCGTCCTTTGAAGTTTCTGTTCTTCCTCTGCCCCGCAGGGACAGTCCTGGCCCCTCTGCATCCCTGTTTGGCTCCCAAATTCACTGTTCGCTGCCTGTGTGACGGGAGGAACAGCCGATGGCACATCCTGCGTTCGAACCAGCGACACTTTCACGGCGCAGAAAACACGGGCAGGAGCCCAGAGAGGGTTTTGTTGTACTGCGGTTTTAATGTCCCAGCCGAGCGCAGTGGTCATGAATTGTTGACAATTAAACACTTAGCACACGGAGAGCTGGAGATAAGAACTCGGATGTGTGCGTTCCCTTCAATAATTCACAGGACATTAGAGCCTCAATGTCAGGAGTTGTACCCTGCCCAGGATGACAGGGTATTAATGAAGCTGCTCCAGCCATTACACTCCAACTGCTAATTTATTCATCGTTTACTGGCAGTGGAGAGAGAGGGGGGGAAAGGAAAACCCAAGGTCTGAGTTCAGTAGCCCTTGAAACAAAGATTCATGTGAGCTGTGTCTGCAGCAGTTGATTCCTGAGTTGTGTATCTGTTTCATCCTTGGAGAATGAGACCAAATTAAAAGGAAGCAAGTGAACACAGCCCAGATAAATCGACTCCAAGTAGGGCTTATCACCAAATCATTCCACTGGAGCTGAATGTTAACAGAGTGAGGCAGCCATGTGTTCAGGATGAGAGGGTGAAACATGTTCTCATTTCCCTAAAAACCCACCCTGAGTCTGCAGTGTTTAATCCCGGGATTTGGGTCGTTCCTGTTGGCTGGCCCGTGTGCCTCTGTGCCAAAGACAAAAATGCTCCTTGGGAGTGAAAATGTGTTACAGATATGCCACCCTCCTGCCCCTGGCCATGCTCTGGGAGCAGAGGAGAGAGACATGGTCCTTTCCTGGGTATTTTCAGTGTATTCCTGAAAAGTTTTACCGCTGAGGGAAAGGTAGGATTCCAGTCAGGGTTCTATGGTGCCAGTGCAGCTCTTACAGTGTGGCCAGGGTGACCTTTACAGGCTTGTGACAACCCTTCAGAGCAGAAAAACCCAGAGGGTTTGGGTGTCTTTGTGGGTCAGTAACTGCAGAAGCAGATTTTGGGTGGATTTGGCTCCCAGTCACTCAAGGATGAAAGAGCTGAGGAGAACTGAAGGGGGTGGGTGCACTCACCTCCCTGTCAGTCAGAGAACCCCACAGTGGTTTGGGATGGAAAGGACTTTGGAGATCACCCAGTGCCACCCCCTGCCATGGGCCTTCCACCAGGGACAGGTTCCTGGGGGACCTTCCACCAGCCCAGGTTGCTCCAACCTGGCCTTGGGTGTTTCCAGGGATGGGGCAGCCACAGTTTCTCTGGAAATTCCATCCCAGCCCCTCCCCACCCTCACAGGGAGGAATTCCTTTCCCATATCTCACCTAAACTTCTCCTCTCTCCATTGGTACCCATTCCCCCTTGTCCCATCACTCCCGTTCCTGATGAACAGCCCAACTTCCCAGGAGGCCCCTTCAGACACTGGAAGGTGCTGTGAGGTCTCCACACAACTTTCCCTTTCCTCCAGCCCCAACTTTCCCAGCCTGTCTCCAGAGGGGAGATGCCTCAGTGCCCTTGTCAGCTTTGTGGCCTCCTCTGAACTTGCTCCAAACATTTCCATGTCCTTCTCTATGTTCCCATGTCCCCAGCCTGCCAGGCCCTCCCTGGTGCTCCCTGTGCCGAGGGAGGCAGGATCCAGCTCCCCTGGGGTCCTGAACCTGCACCCATTTGAGGAAACCTTCCAAAACACCTTAGGAACCACAAAACTGAGCCCCCCCTAATTACTGTTTTGCCTGTAAAAGCTGCACTGAAGGAAGTTGTGCTGCGAAGACTCCCCAATTAACTGCACTCTGATGTCTGAGTTTCGGCAGCGCTGCGGGAAACACGCGTCAGCAAAACGTGCTGTGGGAGCTCATTCAGGAAACCCAGGCACCCATTTACATCCCTAAAGGCTCCTGTTCCTCTGTGTGCTCACATTCCTCAAGTGTGGACACATCTGCTTCATTCAGAATGTGCCGGATCAGCTGGAGAATTGACACCCATTTTCGAGCCGGTGGAATTCACAGGCTCCTCTGGAATGCAGAGGCGAGAAGAGCTTTGCTGGGAACTGAACCAGGATGGTTGAGGTGGCACCAAATTCCAGGGATAATGCCAGGCTGGAAGGAGGGAGTAGCTGGGGCCACAGAGGGCAAAGAATGTGGCATTGGAGAAGGAGAAGCTCCCAGATGCCTGTCCAAGACCTACTTGAACAGGCTGTGAGGGCATGGCCAAACCCCTCCCTCTATCCTCAGGGCTGGGTTAGTAGGGGAGACACATTTTGGGGTTAGAATTTGATAAAATCCTCTCTCCTTGGACTCCCAGTGTGCTGTTGGGATTCCTTCAACACGTGGGCAATTCCAGCAGCTCCTGCCTGACAAAGGGCTCCTCCTCCCCCCCGAATCCTGGAGCTGGGACAAAACCTGAAGATCCCAAAGACATGGACGTGACTTGTAACCCCAGCAGGCTCTTGGTGAAGCGTGTGGTGAGTCCTGTCCGCCTGGAATGGTACATATATATCTGTGTATATAAATACAAATACTTGACACACACGTATCTGTATGTTAAAATTATAACAATAAATATTTATATCGATCCTACGATATGAATAAATCTATGAATGATGATTGATTGAAAAATCAACATGTATTTTATACATGTGTATGCATAAAATAATCACAGCTCACAATCCAGAACTTAGACGTGCACAGATCCATTGTCCCGGAAGGGAAAGTCCAGATCCCATGACACACAGGATTCCTAGGATGGATAATCAGTGCAGGTAACCCTTGCTCAGCTGGGAGGAAGCTTTGCCAGCTGGAGGAGGATCAGCTGAGCACTCAGAACACTCCAGGCCCATCTGGGCTGTGCACGGGTCTTACACCTCTCACTGCTCCAAGGAAGAGGAACAAAACCACAGCCAGGCCTTTCCATCCTCCTTCCTTCCACGTGGTTTTTCCCTTTTTGGAGTCACTTCTGAAGGCTGATTCAAACTTGTCTGTTTTCTCCCTCTCTGGCAAATGTTCAAATGGTTTTGTTTTCCATTCCATCAGAAAACGTGAAATAAAAGAAGGAGGGGGTGACACTTCTGCTACTGAGTGAAAGCTCCCTTGGTTTAACTCAGGTGCTGAAGTTTTCTGCCTTGGAATTTGTGACATCTTCCATTACGGCATCACAGGGGGTTTTAAGAAAGCAAAATTTCTGTCCAACTTTTCAGAGGAACTGGAGGGATTTTGAGTCCCAGTAAGCCCGTGGCAGTAGGACAGCTTATGGCAGTGCTGCTTCAGCTCTCGTAGGATCAAGGGATCTGGGAGAAGACAGCCCTGGAAATCAGAGAAGGGTCTGTAGACACCACCCTGCTCAGCTCAGTCCCAGATCTGGCAGAGTTTCAAATGGACTCTTCCTGGAGAATTATCAATAGGAGGTGTAATAACTTGCACACTTTAGCTTTTACCTTTATTGGGAAATGATATCATGAATAAATATGAATTCTTGCTAAAGTGCCCCTGCCTGGAATGCAGATGGGGTTGATAGAGATATGGAAAGAGGTATTTTCAACATCACTTATGATAATTAAGTTCTGAGCCTTGTTTGAAGTAGGTGTGTGTATTGCTGGCCAATCCAGAATAAAAGCAGTGATTAATTATGATATTTCTGGTGTACAAATGAAGGTCTGATCTATAGGCAGCCACCAACTCTCAGAACAGAACAAAACAAACGAGGTGTTTTAAAATCAGAAGCTTGGAGATGTTGCAGCGTGGATGCAGATGGAGTCTGGATGCAAATGTAGGGGAGCAGAAGTTGCTTTCCATGGATTGTTCTGGGGATTTTACTCCGTATTTGGTTTTAATGGAGTTGAGCTCTTTGCCCATCGTGTGCCCCAGTCTGGTGGAGACCCTGCAGAGGAGCTGGGCCCTGGGGCTGGGCAGGGGTGACTTCCTTGGGGAGGGATTGCAGGGGCAAGCAGTGCTCTTCTCCGGCCCAGGAATGAGGAACTAAGAGAGAAGAGCTGGAATCTGACCTGGAGTTCTGTGCAATTCTCCCTTCTGAGTAGTAAAAAAATCCTGGGGGTTCTGGGCTGTGAGATGTTGAGCAGGGACCCCTTAGCCGTAATGGGAAATATCTTAATATATTCCAGAATTAATTAACACACAGTGGCTGGCTCAGGACAGATTCTGTGAAGTGTTGTCACTATTTTGGCACCTGAAGTCAAGGTTTTGGGGGAGAATTTTCCAAAAGAGCTGTTCTCTATGTGTAGCACAGGGAGGGAGGGAGGGAAACAGCACAGGTATCTGAAGTTTTAGGAGCCCAGGTTAAAGCTGCCCAGGAACAGGCCAGTGCTGCCCTCTGAGCATCCTGAGGACCAGAAATGGTTGCTGTGGGATGTGTGGGGCTGCCCTGGGAGCTCAATTCCCAGCAGGCCCTGGAGAACGGGGCTCACCAGGACCGGCCCAGGGAGCTCCCACTGCTCCTGCTCCACGTCCCTCTGACATCCTTGTGTTGAGCTGGGAGAGCACGAACTGGCCACACACAGGGCAGGAGGTGACACCCCCTGGGGCTGTCACAGCCTGGATCACACCCTGGATCCATCCAGTCTGATGGAATCCAGCCCTGGCTGGGAGGAGGCTTCGCTCCGGCAGAGCCGGGGGAGAGATGCTCAGGAGCTCCAAGGTGTCACTAATTCTGCAGCTTCAGTTCTGCCTTGTTTATCAAACTCAGTATTTTTCTGACTGAAAGGCACTTAGATTTAAAAAGGGGGAAAAAAAATACAGGCTGCTAGGAAAGGAATTAACTCCCTCCCAGCCAAAGCAGGACACGGAGTGTTTACATTGGGAGCTGCCGCCTGCAGTTAAATGCCTCTTGTGTGGCTGATCAGTCTGATCACAGCTCCTGCCCCTCCACCCTTTACCACGACTTTCCCTTTTCATCTGCCAACATTCCTTTCCCTGTTCATCCCCTGGGAATACAAGAAAAAAAAAACCAAAAACACAAAACAACTGAGCCAAAAACCACCCAACAAAACCAGAAAAAAAAAAACACCCACCCCAATTTAGAATTTCCCCATGCAAAATATACAGGTCAGGTGGATCAGAAAAAGCTCAGGTTGGCAAATCCCCAGGGAGCAGGTGTTTTGTTCAGTGTTTCCGCCAGAAAAATCCACACTCTCAACATTTCGTAACCCAGGGAAGGCGGAGGGCTCTGGAACAGGGATGCCGGTGGGCAAGGCAACCCTGTGTCTTTAATTTTCTTTTCCGAGGGAAGAAAGTCTGCAGAGCCATGACAGGCTCACTTGTTCAGCCTTTAATGTGCGATCTGTTTTCTCCAGTGGAGGGCACTCAGTGTATCACAAACTAGAACATCGGCACCGACAAGCTCCGGAGCATCATCGCTCTCTGGAAAGCCTTCGGAATTAGACAAGAGCTGCCTCTCAGCACAGCCACAAAACACTCTCCACCTGCCCGGCCGGATGGATAAAGCGAGCCCGCACAGCTTTTAACCCGGGCTGTGGCACGGCGAGGGAGGCCTGTGGGCTCCGGGGGGCTGGCAAGCTGGAGGATGGATGGCTGTGTCTGGGAACGGCAAAAGGCGGCAGAATGAGGCATTCTAGGCACCGGCAAAGGTTCTGTCATTCCTCCCCGAGAAGTTGGTTCGCCTTCGTCGTCTGCCTCGGCTTTTCCTCGCAGATTGCCACTTAATGCCGGCTCTCTGATGACTTACACAATGGCTCTCAGAGCTTAGAGTCCCTCCCTACCCCCCCACACTTCCCCCCCCCAGCCTTCGTCCTGTCTTCCCCACCCCCAACCCCTTCCCTATCCTTTCCCTTCCTCATCCCCCAAAATTCTCGCTTGCCCTCTCTAGGGAACTTGGTGGGGGTTTGTGGCATGCACGAGGATGCTGGGGATGTGAGCGGCAGGCGGGCTGTGCCGTGAAGGTTCTCATGGTTTAAAGAAAAGGAACCAGTTTGAAAAGGAGACAGAGAGAGAGAGGCGAAGGGGAAGCGTTAAAAAAAAAAAAAAAGGGGGGGAGAGAGAAGAAAACAGCTGGAGGAAGGAAAAGGAGGACGTTATTGATGACAAAAGGATGGGTAAGTGAACTTTTCCTGTTTGTTTGCTGGCACAGCTGCACGGGGGGGGGGGTTGGGGGGGTGGGGATATTTGTTTTCGGTGGGATTATTTGCTGTCGGAGAGGGGGGCACGGGCTGAACAGCAGCAGTGGATTCCTGTGCCAGGTGACTCACTGTACTTGCCATTGTATTTTTAGATCGTGTACCCCCCCCTCCACACACACACACACACACACACACACTCTCCCCGTTCCTCCTGCAGAGGTTTTACGTGTCGTTAACCTGTGAATCGATGGCCCGGGGCGAAGGGCCGGACAGAGCAAATTCCCTGCGCCCCCCGCCCCCGCACCTGCCGCGCACAGAGCAGCCCCTGGATGCGGGAGGCACCTCTGCCCAGATCCCTCCTGCCTGCACATCCCCATTCCGGCAGCCTGGAGCGGCATCCTTCGGGCTGTCAGGAAGGGCTGGTAACACTTTGCGGGATGTGGGAAGCAGAGGGGAGGGAGGAGAGGGGGAGATTTTCGTGCCTAGGTGGTTTTGAAAAAGGCTCGTTTGGGCTCCGAAAAGATGCCCCCGGTACCTCCGCCACATTTCCAGCAGTCATTTGCCAGTCTGATTTTTTCAAGTGTGACAGGTTTATTTCCCCTCCTTCCTTCCCCCCCCACCAGCCCCCCGAGTCTGTAACAGGCAGACCATATTTCTAGCTGGCTGCTGCTGGCAAGCAGGCAGGAGCAAATAATAAGATTTAAATTAAAAATCTCCCCGTTGAAGGCAGGGACACATTAGGCATAGGGGCATTTTAGGTTAGGGTTTTGGTTTTTTTTTTTTTTTTGCAGATTGCCCCTCGGTTTAAAATTGGATTAAAGAACTGCAGCACGGGGCTGGTTTTGTGCGTGTGACAAATAATAAAGTGATTATTTATCAAGGAGATCCCAGCCCTTGAAACATTTCCTGTTGGAAAATGCATTTTCATCCTCAGCAGAGATGCAGCTCTGGACAGAGGCAGCATCTCTAAAATTATTCCAGGCATGTGGGTGTATGTTGGGGTTTCTGACGCCCCCTTCACCCCCCTCTCATAATTATGTGCCATTAGATATATTGAATTATTATATATGTCCTCACATCCAGCGTTGCTCCTGCATGACAGACCTGACATCTCAAAGTCAAACCCCTTCAAATCACCAGAGCTGGGGGAGAGAGAGAGAGAGAGAGAGAGAGAGAGAGAGGGAAGTTGAAACAGAAATTATCCCCCCTTTAAACTTTTTGGGCTTTGCTGCCGTGTGTGAGTGTTGGGGTGGGTATTTTCATCCAGAATCTAATGTATACACACACAAATGGATAAAATGCTCAGGCGTTCCCAGCTGCACGTGGAGAACTTCAAATGAATACGTGTTAAGGCAGTGATTCATGTGAAAGGAATATTGCCTCCACCATGGCGTTGGGGTCCCATGCCAGCGTTACCTGAGGTACTTCTCTATCTGGCTGAAGTTTCTTTTGCTGCATCTGCTTGTGTGTTCTAGGGACACAAAAATGTGCGAGCAAACCCACCTAAACCTCCTGTTAAAACCGAATCACTCGGTGCAAAAAGTAAAGCCTTTACCGAGCGTCTCGTTTTACAGTAACAAAGGTGGATCAAACTTTATGACGAGTAGATTTCTCGCTTTCTGCCGTAATTTTTTTTTGGAGGGTTCGGACTTGCACTTGCTTTGCTGGAGGAACACGTTTAGCAGCACGTAATAGCAGGAGCTTTGGCTCATTTCCTCTCCAGCTCTGTGGAACGTTCAGCGCAGTGACTTGACAAATATGTTTATTGTTAAAACCTTGGCGTTTAGCGATAAGGACCTGGCAGCTCCACCGGGAGCTCGTGGACAGGGGCAAAGCCAGGAGGGAACTGGGTTTTGGTGCTTCTGAGGGATCCTAAGTCACACGCAAGGAGTAGCACCGGTGAGAGATGGCGAGGCATGACCTCAAAGGACGGGAATTTGCACCACAAAAGCCCCAGACAGGAGGCAAACAGGTTGTCTCCCAAATCCGCTCCCTCCCCGCTCCACTCAGTCTTCATCCCAACCCCCCCGGGGTGACGTGAGTAATCTGCCGGGCAATTCCTCTTAATAGGCTCCCAACGCCCCTTTGTTTTCTCTTTGGCATCGCAGGTTTCCATTTAATTAAGCAGCTGAGAGGCACCGGCTCGCTCCTGGTGCCGCTGCTTCCCCTGGTGCTGCTCGGGGGGCTCGCGGGGGCTCAGCGAGCCTGCCCCAAGAACTGCCGATGCGACGGCAAGATCGTGTACTGCGAGTCCCACGCCTTCCGAGACATCCCCCACAACATCTCCGGAGGCTCCCAGGGCTTGTCCCTGCGCTACAACAGCATCCAGAGGCTCAAATCCAATCAGTTCGCGGGCCTCAATCAGCTCATATGGCTTTATCTCGACCATAATTACATCAGCTCGGTGGACGAGGACGCGTTCCAGGGGATCCGCCGGCTGAAGGAGTTGATCCTGAGCTCCAACAAAATCACCCTCCTGCACAACAAGACCTTCCACCCCGTGCCCAACCTGCGCAACCTGGACCTGTCCTACAACAAGCTGCAGGTGCTGCAGGCCGAGCAGTTCAAGGGCCTCCGGAAGCTGCTGATCCTGCACCTGAGGTCCAACTCGCTGAAAACGGTGCCCATCCGGGTGTTCCAGGACTGCCGGAACCTCGACTTCCTGGACCTGGGCTACAACCGCCTGCGGAGCCTGTCCCGGAACGCCTTCGCCGGCCTGCTGAAGCTGACAGAGCTCCACTTGGAGCACAACCAGTTTTCTAAGATCAACTTCGCCCACTTCCCGCGCCTCTTCAACCTGCGCTCCATTTACCTGCAGTGGAACAGGATCCGCTCCATCAGCCAGGGGTTGACATGGACCTGGAGTTCCTTGCACAACTTGGATTTATCGGGGAACGACATCGCGGGCGTAGAGCCCGGGACCTTCCAGTGCCTCCCCAACCTGCAAAAGCTGAACCTGGATTCCAACAAACTCACCAACATCTCCCAGGAGACCATCAACACGTGGATCTCGCTCATCTCCATCACCCTGTCGGGAAACATGTGGGAATGTACTCGAAGCATTTGCCCTCTTTTTAATTGGCTTAAGAATTTCAAGGGGAATAAGGAGAGCACCATGATCTGTGCAGGCCCCAAGCACATCCAGGGCGAGAAGGTGAGCGACGCCGTGGAGACCTACAACATCTGCGCTGAGATCCCGGTGGTGGCCACCGAGAGGTCCTACCGGGCGCCCAAAACCCCGCCGAGACCCGTCTTCGTCCCCAGACCCACCGTCTCCAAGCTGGAAAGCCACCAGCCCAGCTCGGCCGCGCCGAGCCCTTCCGAGGGCGCCCCGACCCCGGGCGTGGAGCCGGAGTACGAGCGCGTGTCCTTCCACAAGATCATCGCGGGCAGCGTGGCCCTGTTCCTCTCCGTGGCCATGATCCTGCTGGTGATCTACGTGTCCTGGAAGCGCTACCCCGCCAGCATGAAGCAGCTGCAGCAGCACACGCTCATGAAGAGGCGCAGGAAAAAGGCCAGGGAGTCTGAGAGGCAAATGAACTCCCCTTTGCAGGAGTATTACGTGGACTACAAGCCAACAAACTCTGAGACCATGGATGTATCGGTTAATGGATCTGGGCCCTGCACTTATACCATCTCTGGCTCCAGGGAATGCGAGGTATGATCCATGATCCTCCTAAAACCATTTCAGCTGCTGGGAAGGAGAGGTAAATGTTTGAAGCTCTTGAGGTCTCTCTAAATACTAGAAAGATTAATGAGATGTTATTTTATTATTTTGGAGGGGGGGGAAGGGTGGGGTGGTTGCTCCGTGGAAGGTTCTCTCGTCCGGTATCAACAGTCAGGGGAGGGATGGTGATTGTTTTGAATAATTAAGGCTTATTAAAATATAGATTAAGTTGAAGTCAACAACTGTAGTAAAGGCATCTGGAGTGTTATTCTCCTCCTGTTTGCACCCGTTTTATGAGCTGTGGCTACAAGAGAATCCTATTTTTAATATATTGGTAGATACAGAGGCGTGTAAGAGCCTCTTCTGCTTTAAAAATAAATATGGAAACCTCTTTACTCAGCCCCCACGTGAAATCTTGAGGGGTTTATGGCCTATTTAAAGATAATGGCAAAGATTTTCTGCATTTTTGGTCGGGTTCAGGAGCAAACCAGAGAGCAACAGGACTGCAGCACAACCTTGGAGTTTTCCTG
Organism: Pseudotriccus pelzelni; assembly: GCA_035584735.1. Lineage (NCBI taxonomy): Eukaryota > Metazoa > Chordata > Aves > Passeriformes > Tyrannidae > Pseudotriccus > Pseudotriccus pelzelni. The sequence continues at coordinate 1,227,484 of JAWMRA010000056.1, read as the reverse complement.
GAGCAGCAGGAACAACAGAGGCTCCTCTGAGCCCGAGCCTTGGTCCAACAGCACATTTGCAAATGCCTGGCTTGGGAGATGGGTATTCTTGAGGCTTTTAATTTCATTTCAGTGATCACTGGAGGTTCAGACAGAGCTGATTCTCCCATGCTGAAGGCCGTGTTAGGGTTTGACTCAGCAACACGGGAAACACAAACAGGAAAAGCTCCCAGAGCATCTTTTCTGTTGTTCAGCTTTGCGAGGAAACACCGAATTGTTTCGTTGCCTTCCTCTCAGTGACTCCACCACTGTGTATGCAGGGGATGGTTTTGCTTTGAATGCTGATGCTTATTTATAGCTGGGAAAGGAGGATTTGCACAATTCCATTGCAGCACTTGTTACTTAATCCTGCTCGTGACGTGGCTTTAGGGCACCGTGGGGAGGGTTTTCCTCCCCTGGTGTGGATGTCCTACCTGAGAGTGTTCCATGTGCTGGTTGGGATTTATCCCAGTCCATCTGTACAGACTGTGGAGATTCTGAGCCCTGACTTTGGCATGGGAGGGGTGTTAAAGGTGAGCAGCGTGGAATAGGCTGCACTTCTGGGAGCCGGATTTGTTTCCACTTCCTGACAAGGGGGCATCTTCGAGGTGTTCCACATTTGGCACCCGAAACCCCCAGCTGGTTTGGGACCATGGAGTTAAGGAGAAGGCAGAAAAAATGCCTGTTTTGGGGTTGCTTTCCCTGAGCAGTGTTGTCTTCAAAGCAGGAAACCACCTGCCACATCCCTGTCGTGGCTCCGGTGCCGTGGGAATGAAGGTGTGGGGTTTTTATTCCCCTGTTGCCAGCACAAGCAGAAAGTGATGTTCCAGTTGTGTTGAGTTCTCCCTAGCTGTCACAAGGAGCCTCAATTTGGCCTGAAAGGCTGACTCCCCCTTCATGCTCAGGTTTAACGTCACTGAAGTTTCATTAGCTTGGATAAAATGTTGTTTAATTTGCACCACGACGGTGAGAGGGCAGAATTCCCACGTCACAGCTGATCATCCAGCTTATCAAACCATCACCTCCAACGTTATTTGGATCTGAGAAGATGTAGGGGTGATGCCATGCCATTTGGGAGGCTGAAATTCGGGTGATCTGGATGATGGCAGAAAATTCCAAGGCTGAAGAGCCCGACCAGGCGTAGGGCAGAAGATCAGGGTGATTGGTGTAAATCCCCCGTGGCGTTGTGGGTTGTTACACACAGCATTAAACACCAGGGGACCCCAGCTCACCTGGTTTCCAGGTGCTGTGGCAGCACCACAGCAGTTTTATTCAGGTTAAATGAAGGTGCTGCAGAACTTTGCAAGGGCTCAGGGTGTTTATTGTGTTGGTTCTGGCATCAATCAGACGGTGGTATCAGCGATATAACACCCCGGTGGCTCTTTGCACACCAAGAGAGACTCATAAATAATAGACAATAATAAAGACTTCAGGAGGTGGAAACCAGATCATGGAAGGCACATGTAGCAACCCAAAGCCCTCAGTGAAATCCTGTCTCCAGCTTGGATTTGACATCCTTCGTCTCCATAGCTACAAGGTTCCACTTGTAAAAGGAGAGACAGGCACTGTACAGCACTTAAAAAGAGGGGAAACAAAAATCCTTGTAGAGTCTCTCCAGCAGTGGAAAAAGGGTTTGTGTTTGGGGGGGGAGGAAATAGAAAATGGAGCGTCTCTTTGTTTCCTGATTTGCCCAAATGGACATACCTGTGGGAAAGTGTTACTTTGTGCCAGTGAGATGCAGCTCAGGCCCATCCTCCCGTGGGGCTGAGCCACTCATTCCTGAGGCTTCTCCCAAAAAAAGAACCGCTTGGATGGGAGAAGAGAGCCTGGCTACCAGAGTGAAGGCAGGCAGGCTCTGGAATTAATTGCTCAGGACTCCGCTGAGTTTCCCTTTTCGAGTAATTATTTTCAAATGATTGGCCCCTTTTACGTGTCCACCTCCCAAAGCCTGAAAGCAGCTGAGGTGTCCAAAAACTGCCTTGAGGAAAGGGATGATGGTTCCTTTGGAGCTGGGAAAGGTCAGAGAAGCCTGAGCAGATGCTGCTGTTGGTAGTGGGTGATAATGGATAAAGGAGCAGACCCTGGTCCCTCCACAGGGATCATTTGGGGTTCAGGAGTATCCAGCTCAGCTCATCCATAAACCACTTGGTTTCCAGGACAGAACTGGCATTGGAACAATGTGCTGAGGTATTTCCACAGGCTCTTTCCTTCACAGCAGCAGGGGATGGTTTTCTTTTAAGTTTAATGAGATTTTGAGTTTGGAACAAAGGCACACAAAGCTGCTCCAGAGAAGGGGAGGTGCAGGTACACTTTGTGTGGCTGCTTTTTCCAGTCCCTGCTTTAGGAATTATTTCTTGTGCTGCAGAGATAGAGCCAAAGCCAGGCTGGCTGGAAATGGGAGAGACTCTTGGCATCAGTGGGATTATAATCACTGACACCTGGCCTATGCTATTCTATTTAGTCTATTGGCAAGGGCTGCTAAAATAACTGGATGCTCATGATCTTGGCTCTCCCAGCCGGTTCCCAGCCTGCTGCCATCTCATTCTGGTATTTGCTCTGTGCATGTGCATCCCGTTTCCTCTCTATTTCGTATTTATCGGTGCCTTTGCTGAAGATCCGGGGGCCACAAAAAGCAATTTTGGAACTCAGGCTGTGCCGTCCTGTGTTTGCCCCACCTCGCACACACAATAGCTGCGTTGGGCTGGCTTTGGGACGGGAGTGGGGCAGGGGGAACGTTGCTCCAGGAGCGCTTCTCTCTCCTGGAAGGTCATTCCTCTCGCCTTCCCCGGGCTGGCAGGGACAGAACAAACACTGAGCAGGCAGTGGAACAGCCTGTCTGTGTGAACTGAAACCCTTTGAGGGGCGATTGGCACACCCCCTGGGAGGTCACTCCTTACACTTTTCCTTCTCAGTGTCCCCTGGATGAGCAGGGACAGCTCCACCGTGTTTTCCAGCGGAGTGTGAGCCAGGGTGGTTGTCACTTGTATTCACTGGTGCTAAACCAGTCGCACGAAATCACGTTCAGTTGGAATTCTGCTCCCTGCCTTCCTGGCGCTGGGGAGAAAGGACAAATGGGTTGAGAAAGGAGCGCAGCAGGTGAGGGCTGGTGGGCTGCTGACCTCCTCCCTCCCAGCTTAGCTTCAAAGGAAATGTTAATGTGCTGCTGTTGTTTATTATTTATTTATTAAGCACCACCTCTGTGTTGTTTTGGACAAGATGCAAAGAGGGGAAAGCAGAAGAGTCTCCATCTCCAGGGGGTGTTTGGTGCCAGTTCTGTATCCCAACCTCACGAGGGTGCCCAGGGGCTCAGCCTGAGTTCACGGGGTGTTGTGACCGCAGGGGGGAAATCACTCAATGAGTGGCTGAATATTTCATCACTTCCTCTTACGAGCAGTGGTTGTGCTTCCTTTGGTTGTCAGCCTGAGGTGTTTTGGAAGGAATGCCGAGCAAGGACTTCATGGCAGAGGTGTGAGCTTGTCATGGGTGGGGGAGTGGGAAAGGAAGGTGATTCCACAGCTGGGGAGGTGAGGAGTGAGGAGAATGGGGAGCAGTAGGTCTCCATTAGCCTTTAGGGCCAAAGCAGTGTGGGTTTTTATCCAGTGACAGTGTGGGTTTTTATCCAGTGACTGTTTTGAAATACAGTATGACAGGCACTGTAATTTAGTTTCCCACATCCTCCTGTGCTGTGGCTCCTCCTCTGCTCCTCTTCCTCCACTTCTCTGTGATCGTGGACCTTAAATCCTTGTTGAGCTGTGAACTGAATCAGCCTAATGAAGCTCTGGGCTTGTGTGGGGAGGGTAAGCAAAGGAGAAGCTGATGGTGCTGCTCCTCAGAGCAATGTCTGCAAGGGGCGCGTCCGAAGGGGCTCAAAGTGGGGAGGAGAAGGTACATTTTAGAAATCATAATCACAGAATGGTTTGACTTAGAAGGAACCTTTCAAATCACCCAGTTCCAACCCCTGCCACAGGCAGGGACACCTTCCGCTAGCCCAGGTTGCTCCAAGCCCCGTCCAACCTGGCCTTGGACACTCCCAGGGATGGGGCAGCTTTTACCCTTCAGAGCCTTTCAGGCTTGGCATTGCAGGGATAACACCAGCACAAGGAAAGCTGTGCTCCAGAAGCACCAGGGATGCAGCAATAAACGCACAGGGGCAAATTTTCCCGGGCTCAGCACTTGTGAAGTGTGAGATTTCCCAAAGATGTTCCCAAAATGACCGGCCGTGTTTCCGGCAGAGCTCAGCCAGCTGTGCCTCAGCAGCAATTGAGCCACGGGCTGTAAATTTGGAAAGGAAGCAGCAGGAGGATGTGGAACACTTCTGAAACTCTTACTCAGTCCTTAGCCTGGTGCCTGGGGGAGAGAAGAGCTCCTCTGGAATTTGGGCTTGTGATACGAGTGCTGCTGAGACCTCTAGTGTTGATTGCTCTGGGATGGCAACAAAGGAAGGGGCTGAACCCTCATCTCCCAAATTTTCACCGAGCTTGGGAGATTTCCTGACCTGATTCCAGTCATTATATTTGCTCCACTAGGTCTCATCCTAACAGTGAACTAACAAAACTATGGAACTGCACTGTGGATTCGTAGGCTTAGAGACAATGTCCAGCTGGGCTCCTCCTCCCTGCCTTCCCTTCACCTCTTTTCCTTCCTCCTCAAATTTTGCCGCTTTCTGCAAACCTCAGTAAGTTGTGCACAGGGAGGGCTGCCCAAAGGGAGAGGATGCTGCATTGGAAAGCTTTGTACAAGAGAGGGAAATACTGGTATTCCCATTACCATCATTGCTGGAGCCTTTTGAGGGATTCCTGCGCTGCTGGAATTGTGGCAGATGCCCTTTGCTCTCTCCACCTCCCTTTGGCCTCTCCATCTCCCTTTCCTTTCTCTCACCCCTCCTGCCTCTGCTGGAACTCTGTGATGCACTGCCAGTATTTTAAGGAGGAGAAACAAAATCAATGTTAGCCCATTATGTGGCTCGTGCCAGAGGGGAGAACACTCGGAAACAGGGAAGGAATCTGTTGAACCTGCTCATTTGTGGTTTCTCTTTTAAACACTCACCAGCAATAAAACACACACTGAGAGGGACAAACAACCTTATTAGTGAGTGTCCTGCTGCTGGGAACGTTCCCGAGACTTTGCCTGGAATAACAGAGCTTTGGAAACACATTTAGGTCCCACCTGTTCCGTGGCTGGTCCTGTTGCCACTGGAGACCTCACTCTTTCCTGGCAGAAGGTGCCTGGCACAGGGAATTGTGCAGCCTCTGCCCTGCTCCCTGGGCTGCAAACATTTGGTCAGGAAACATTCCGGTGTGATTTGTGTTTATAGCACCACCAGAGTCCCAGGGCTTGGTCATTCCCAGCCAGGGATTCCAGCCCTCCACACAGATGGGCTGCAAGCAGGGAACGTTTTGGACACTGATCAGCTTTTCTCACATCTGCCTCTTGTGCAGCCAAATCAGCTCAGGTTGCCTGTAGATCTTCCCACCTCCACGGAAAACAGCAGTGGGTCGATTCTGAGGGATTTCCAGGCAGTTGTCAGCCCTGCCCAAGCTGCAGAGTTGCTCCCTGTTGGAAGCTGGTGAAGGGATGGCAGGAGAGGGGGTTGGGAACGTTGGCTTTTTGGATTTGTTTTGGCTTTGCCTTTTTAATACCCAAGGAAACAGAAAGCTCTTGCTGGCAGAGGGATCAGTCCTGGTGCTGCAATCCAAGGGGAATTGTCCCACCTGCAAAAGGGGGAAGGCAAGGAAGGCCGAAACACCCTGGTCATCTCCAATCTCACCATCTGGGGTAGGTCCAGCTACAGCCGAACCCCCTTTATTAATTAGCTCAAGTACTGGTTTATTCTGGGGTTATTTTGGTACATTTGAATATAATTGGCCAGAAAAGGAGCAGTTGCTGGATGCTGGAAAGCCAGAGGCTCTCCTTAAAGCTCTGTGCTCCAGAGCTGTGTCTCCATCAGTGACCAACTTCCTACAGCAAAGGCTTTGTCAAGATGCTTGAGCTTCTTCTCTTTGCTTTCTCTCCTTTGTGTGACAAAAAACCCAATGTATTTTCCATTATAATAGTAAATATTCAATTATCAAATTAAAATTTACATTATAATATTAAAAAAAAAGTATTTTTTTTTACATTGTGCTTGAAGTTCTCAAAACTCACGAGGTAAGTAACACTCCCTTCATTTTCAGTCCCTGCATCCCAGGGATCGTGATCTGACACAGCAGCTCTTTGCTCTGAAGGTTCCTTTTTTCTTCCCTGCTCTTTCACCATCACCACGTGGTTTTTTTTCTCTGAAATACACGACAACAAAAAGAGAAATAACATTTCTGGGTTTGGCCTCTGGGCTTCCAACTGCCCTTGGTATAAACACACAGGGCAGGGAAAGGAACTCCATCCCTGAGCTTGGGTGGACAGTGAACGAAAGAACCAGTTATGGAGCAGAAAGTTCTTGGTGGTTTTTTCTGGCTGTTGAAGAGGGACAGTTTTTCCCCCCCCCTGTGTAAACTCAGGTCGAGGTTTTTCTTCTGGTATTGAAGAAATGGGATTTTCCTGCCTGGTACTTGTGTGTTGATCCCCTTAAGAAGCAGAAGATGAGGTGGGTCTGAGCGTGGTGTTGTTGCTCTGGCTGTGTTCGGGTGGGAGCTGACAGCTCCCAGGTTTAATCCATGGATGAAAATCTCAAAGCAATCCTTTTGTGCCCCAGGGGGAACAGGACACAGCAGGGAATGTGACCAGGCAGGGCACAGAAAGAGGAAATGCAGACCTGAAGAGCAGTTTCTGGAGGAGAGAGGAGCTGGCCAGGAGTGGAGCAGCCCAGGATTTAAGGATGTTCCAGCCCTCAGCCCTGGGAGGGAACAGCTCATCCCATGGTCAGAGCTCACTCCTGGGCACCAGCCCACAGAAAGACCTGCCTGACACCGAGTACAGCTCCATGGTCTCTGTGGGAAGGTCAGGCTCACCCTCAGTGTCTTACACCCTCATAACTCAATTTTTTCCCCACTCTTCCAGTTCATAGAGGAGCGTCTTTGATGAATAGATTTGAGTTGTGTGGTTTTGCTCATTTTCCAACTCAGTCCTCATTTAAAATCAGCTTCTCCTTCTGTGTGATGGCCCCTGAAACCCCAGATGATTCTTCACTGCTCTCATCTTTCACTAACATATCCATTTGGATTATCTTTGTGCCGTGATGGATGCTTTAAAAGGAACCAACAAGGCCATCAAATTCTTGCCCTGGTTCAACTAGCAGTTGTTAATGTTCTAAATCATCTTGGGCCTGAAATGTGCTGCTTCTTAAATTTAGAACGATGTGATTGCCTAAAGCCTCTCCATGTGTTAATTAAATCATCATAATTGTGGTTTCTTGAGACTGACAGGTTATAAATAGTTTTTCTTCCCCCCCCCCCCCCAGTAATTGGGGATGAATGACAGGCAAACCAGCTATTGTTTAAGTGTACATCTGACACCAGCCTTCCCATTCCCACTCCACTTCTCTGCTGTTGCTTGATTGTCCTGAAATAATCGACAGTGTCACCCTCAAGGGCCGATGAATTGCCACGCACTTCTCACACCCCGGGGAGAAGAGAGAAGAGGTTTTCCTGGGCCCTCCTTGTCCCTTTCTTTCAGCAGGAACGTGTGTTCAGGGGTGCTGAAGGTCGGGGCAGAGCTGCCCTGTCTGTGTGTTCACACAGGTCAGGACAGGTCAGAACACACGGAATAAATACCAGTATATCTGAGGAACAATTGTATTCCCACTGCGCTTGTCTCAGCCAAGATTTTGTGCAAATAGAAGCCTCGGGGTCCTGACCATCGTTTGTTGCTGCCACAGAATCCTGGAATGGGTTGGGTTGGAAGGGACCTTACAGTCCATCCAGTGCCACCCTTGCCATGGGCAGGGACACCTTCCACTAGCCCAGATTGCTCCAGCCTGGCCTTGGGCACTTCCAGGGATCCAGGGGCAGCCACAGCTTTGGAAGCAAACCCTGCCTGCAGTTCTTTTCCTCTTTAGGTTGGGAAAAAAAAACCCAAACAAGCTACAAATACTGAAGTTGGCCGAGGATTTGTACTAAGCTTTTTGCTTGACTTTTGATCTTGCCCAGCCTCTGAGCAGCTCTGTCCCCCGGGTGTGGGAAGGAGGCAGAAAGGATGGCAATGGGAACATCCTCAGGCTTGCATTAGGCACAATCCCAGTGGGTAATTAGGCCTTGCTCCCCTTTCATGTGGGTCTGCATGCTGTTTGCAGCTCTAATTTGCAGAAGAACCCGAGGCTACAGCTCAGTCTGCTGCTCTGGATCTTCCTTACTCTCCCAGTTATACAAGGAAACCACAATTCCTTGGGCTCTGGAGGACTGGGATGTGTCCTGCTGACTGCCATAATTCAGGGCTCAGTGAGATCCATGGATATACAGAATCATGGAATCATAAAGGTTGGAAATTAAAGTCATTTAGGTTGGAAAACCCCTGTAAGGTCATCAAAACCAGCCACTCCCCCAGCACTGCCAAGGCCACCACACAACATGTCCCCAAATGCCACACCTTTTAAATCCCTCCAGGGATGGGGACTCCACCACAGCTTGTTCCAATGCCTCGAAACCCTTTTGGGGAGGACATTTTCCCCAATATCCAGCCTACACCTTCCTTGGCGCAGCTTGAGGCCGTTTCCTTGCTCTGCAAAAAGCTTCCACGAGGAAACTCGACCTTTCTTTCCGAGACTGGAGGATGCCCTTCCTCCTTGGGAGCATGGAAAGGAGGGTGACCCACCCCTCAGCTGTGCCTGGAGGCCACAGGATTTGGGAACCACCGTCAACTTTGCCGGCAATTTATTGCGAGCCAGCAGAGAGCCCTTCGGTGCAAACTGTTGGGACTTCAAAAGGAGGAAGGAAAGCAAGGTCAGGTTGGCTTTCGTTGGAATCTGAGCGCTGAAACCAGTCCTTAAACCTTTGAAAACTCCTCCTGTCTGGCAGTCCCTGCCCTCCCATCCACTTACTGGGCTGCCTTGCCTTTCACTGCTGCCGCCGTGGGGGCTGCAGAGCAGGGTTGGGGTTCAGCTCCTGCTCCAGCATGAAAGGGAGAAGTATTGTCTGGAGCCTTAAGGGACTCCTACAGGGACTGTTTTGTTCCTGGCATAAAAGCCAGTCTGAAGTGCTCTGCTTTGTCTTGGGGAGGCATTAGCACATGCCTATTTAGTGCTTTTAAAATGTCTATACTATATTCAGATGCAACAGAGACTGACTTGCAGCCACTCAGGTGCTCCCTCGTCCCAGTGGGTTTCTGCAGAGCGCAGAAATTGCCTGATTTTAATGGAAATTTCGGAGCCATTTCTTCCCCCAGCATTATAATTTTCCTTCCCAGAGCCTCTAAATCATGTGGTGGGCTCCTGGCTTGAAAAGCCACATCAATGTCACACGAGAAGGGGAATGAAGGCAGCGAAGGGGGAGCAGGAATCGTGCAAACCAAACAGGGAAGGAGCCCATTGGCGGCTCTCAATTACTTAGAAATTTGTACTTGAAAACAAAATCTGTGGGTATTTCCTTCGGTGCAGTTTCTTTGTTGAATGTATTGAGAGTCCCAAACTGAGGGGCTGATTAACCTCTTTCTGTTCATGATTAGCTCCCAAATATTTATTGGCTTGGGAGAACAAGGTCTAGACTTTGGTGTAACAGGTGAGGGACTGGAATTAATGTTGCCACAGTGAGTAAAAAGTAGGGAAAAGGTTCCACATCTCACTGCCTCTCATGTCCAGTGAGGGCTGGAGGGGGATATTTTGCCCTGATACTCATCAGTGCGTCAGTCCAGTGGAAGGTGCTCCTGCCCGTGGCAGGGGGATGGATCGGGGTGGTCTTTAAGGTCCCGTCCAATCCAAACCATTCCCTCATTTTATGCTTCTACATTAAAAAAAAAAGTGAAGTAATGGTTTTTACCCACCAACTTTGCCTTCCTGTCTCTCAAGGGCCACCCAGCTCCACCAGGTTTCACTGTTTACAGCACCAATGTTTATTCTCCCTAAAAAGAGCTTCCCGAAAGCCACTTGAGGACTTCCAGAGGAAAACTCCCCTCCTCTGATATTTTGTTCCAAAGGTTCATCACCTTCACAGTGCCTGTGACCAGTCAAGGCCAAAGACCATTTAAATACTCTTTAGGGTGGTGTAATCCACGTTCACATTAACTTGGAAGTCACCAAAAGTCTTGGGGATGCAAAAAGTCACTGCAAACAAAGCTCAGTATTAAATTCCTGTATTTATATTAATAGATATTTATTACTGTATTTATGAAAAGCTCAGCAACCCATTATTGGACTTTTCAGATGAGTGTGAATTCTGAAAGATGTGCTTCCTCCCTTATTCAGTGCAATTTAACGAATTATTATATATCTGCTGTCCAGAAAACAGGAGATACATCACATAGAAAATACATATACTATATGTAATATATAATATGTAATAAAATATATATAATATATGTAATATATAATGATTGAAGAAAGGCTTTTTCACCTCCCTCTCCACAAACGGGGTGGGTTGTTGACCTCAATTACGTGGAATTTTATCCAACTGCTGCAGTGGGGACGTGGCTGGTAATGATTTTAGATGGGTGTCCATAATTCCACCAGGCTCTGGAAGGCTCAGAGTTAGTCTAGAATAAGGGTATCCAAGACCCTCTGGAAATTCAGGATTTTGGCTGCTGGGTGAGGCCACGCTAAAGGCATTTGTCAAAGACCCTGAGCTTGTCTTGTTCTGCAGAATGAACAAGTGTCCTGATTACAGGTGGTTCATTAAACATCACTGACGAGCCCAGTCATCCCAGTTTGATTTCTCCCATTAATCTGGGGTGATAAACTGCTGAGAACAGACCTGTGTTGTGTCAGAGCAGCCTGGTGCTCCCTCAGGCACCGCAGGACAACAAAAGGCAGCTTTGGTGACTGTCTCTCCCTTCCAGAAGCATCCTGGGCTTTGAGGGCCTGGTTAAAGCCCAGACCTGCAAACTGGAAGGTGTTTGTTTGCAGGGAAAAAAAACCAACGACAAACCCATATCCCTGCAGATTTCTCGTGTCTGGATGTTTCCTGTGGGTGATTTCTGACTAGAAAAGGCTTTTTTTCATTTGAAAAAACTCTGTGATGGTTTTAACCAGGGCTGGAGCTGAACATGCTGAGCTCTTTCTAGCTCTTCATCCCAACATTCCTTAGAATTCCTGCTCCTGGCCAAGGTTCCACTTGAATTTTCCTTCAGAGACTATAAAATAGATCCTTACCTGCAGTCTGTATTGCAGTCTGTCTTTTAGTTTTAGCCAGAACAGCTTGTTAGATCATCACTAAGGAGAAATACCAGGACCCAAAAGGACAAAAAATCATATTATTCCCTTTGAAAACGTGTCAGGTGAAAAAATGGAACTAATTTATCTTCTCTCCCAGCAAGTGTTAATTCCCTCCTTCACCAGGACAGTGACAGAACAGGTTTAATCTTGCCTGGTATTAAAAAAAACCCAACCTTTTGAATGATTTAACTCTTTCATGTTCAGTGTTTTAAGTAATTATTAAATATTAATCCAAACTAGCAGCATACAGCTGAATTCAGGTCAAAGGAAGTAAAATAAAATGAAATAAAATGAAATAAAATAAAATAAAATAAACCCCGTAGCCTTCCCCCCTCCCCATTTTTTAATTATATTTATTATATTGCATTTATTATAATGCTTTTCCACCTCTGGCTGTTATGTTGAATCTCAACCTGATGGGGCAGGTAGGACAGGGTAAGGCTTAGCCTCGTTTTAAACTTCATACAGCAATTAATTAGTGGCTGTGTATACATTTTGTAAGAGGTTTAAAAAGCAGTAGTTAATCATTGATGAATTTTAAAGCAGGATAAGCACATAAATAAGAGGTCACATGTGATTTCTGGTAATTTCTTACAGCGTGTATTAATTTTTTATTAATTCTGGAGAGCTATTTACAAATGCCTGCCAGAGCTGGAACCAGCTCTGCAGTCAGAAAGCAAATAAAAAGCTCAGATAAATAATGAGAACTCGACAGAAACAGCAGTTCTCTCATTCCGGGGCCCGGGGTTGGAACATTCAGTGAACAAAACAAGGCTTGGAATTGTTCCTGTTTTGGTGCTGAGATTAAAAGTGGAGGCTGGGACCTGTCAGCCAGTCCCAGCCTGGGAGGTGGGGTTTAAAACCCGGGCTCGTTTGGGACGTTCTGTCTCATTCTGGACTTCAGAAGGGCAAGAGTTGTGTGGTTTGAGTTCCCTTGGAGTCAGAAAGGTCCCACCTGAGCCCTTGACCTTCCCATCGGGTGTGAAGTTACACTTTGAGCTCTCAAAGAGCATCCAGAGGAGGCCACGAGGATGGGGAAGGGCTTTGGTTTGGGGTCGTGTGAGGACACTGAGGGCACTTGGTGTGTTCAGCTGGAGCAGAGGAGACTGAGGGGAGAGCTCAGTGCAGTTCCA
>JAWMRA010000056.1:1203254-1214940 GCA_035584735.1 Pseudotriccus pelzelni | reverse complement strand
CCAGGAGGGTTTGGATGATCCTCCTGGGGCTGGGCCTGTGCAGGGCTGAGGGTTGGACTGATGGTCCTTGTGGGGCCCTCCCAGCTCAGCACGTTCTGTGGTTCTCTGAACTTTCTCCGGAAAGCCTCCAGTGATGGAGGTTCCACAGTCCACCACCAAGTCCCCAGGCTGGAATCTCTGCCATTATATCCCACTTGGTCTTTGCTCCTGCAGTTTAGGGAAAGCTGCCTCATTCTTTTATGACTTGCAGGTAAAGTTTCTTTTATTACTGATGATCCTTTACTGTTTTCCTCTTGCCTCTTGGAATGCAGTGTCCAGAGCTGAGCTCTGGCCATGAGCTCATCAATACTGAGAAGAGCTTGGGGATTATTTTATGTGTCTTATGCCTGTCTACAGTGTTCAAAAACTGAGAGGTGAAAAAAGTTACTAGAGGGGTCACTGAGGGTTGGACGAGATGACCTTAAAAAGGTCCCTTCCAACTGGAACTATTCTGTGATTCTGTGAACTCAGAACCACTGCAAGCCCATCGTTCCTCTCCCAAGTGGAGCAAACACTCTGTTTGTTTTCTGCAGTGCCAGAACTGATCCAGGTGAAGGACTTCCCACCCAAAATGCCCCCATTGTGAGCAGCTGAGCTGCAGAAGAGCCAAGTGTGAGGTGTCAGTGGGGATGTGCTGCTGACAGATAACGTGCACAGTTTGCTCTCTGAATTCCAGAGTCTTTCAAAAACAGGACTAGAGAAGAAAAAAAAAAAATCCTCTTTTCTCTGTGTTTTCCTCTCCTGAATCACTGTTTATACCCTGAGATCCCACTGAAAGCCGTGTTTGTGGCGAGTCCTCCCTGGGCATCAGGCTTTGTTTCAGAGCTCTGCACTATTCCCCTTCTTTCAGGTAGGCACTTCATCCCTCCTCCCTGCTTGTGCTGATTGCTAATTATGTGGATGCAAGGTTTGCTTTGTTTCCTTTTCAAAGGCTTTGCTTGGGACTGTTTCATCAGCACCTTCGAATCAGACAACAGCCTGAATACCAAACAGAGGGCTCTGAGGAGCTCCACGTGCCACCTCTGTCCCTGCCAATAGGCAATTCTGGCATTTGATTTATTTATTTCAGCTTCTTCATCCATTTGATGTTGGATCTGAAGCATTTCTGCCCCCCTCTTTTATTCAGCAGGTTGTTCTACCCCTCTGAGCCTCCGCCGATTTCTTCAGGGAAGCTCCTTGGACTTGGCAGATTTTTTTACAGCAAGATCCTTGGCAAGGGCTCCAGTGCTGTCCGTTTTTACCTTTTCAAAAGGCAGCTTGAGATGATCTTTCCCTCTTCATGTTTTACAGTCTTGAATTTTCCAGCAAAAAAAAAAAACAACAAACAACCGCAAACCAAAACACTTGATTCACGGGAAGTCTGATCATCCCTTTCCTCCCATTTTCCCTTTCCCTACCAAGGGTTCGTGTTTGTTGGAGGGCAGTACACTGAGGCTCTGCTGAGGCTGAGCCCCTGTTCCTGAGGCTGGTTAGGCTTTGAAAGTGTCTCTGCTACAGTGAACTCCAGGCCCTTGTCCCTCTCCAGCTCTCTCTCAGGTCTCCGTTTTCCTTTCTAAGTGAACGGGTTTCTGTGCCCTTCCACGACTTTTCCCACTTGTGCTGTTTCCCCAGCCCTTTGTCCTATAAATTTGATTTTCATTATCTGCTTTCTCATGTGCAGGATCCCACTGGAGCCAAAATGCTGGGTGATGGCTTTTAACTGTGTCCACAGACAGCAGGATCAGGACTTGCCAGGTTTAAACTAAGTTTTCTCTCTAAGCCACCCAGACCCCCAGTACCTCTAATCTGATTCCTGTGTCAGCACTCACACTGTGGGAAATTCAGCAAAAAAACTCTTTGTTTTTTCTGGAATGTAACCACTTCCAGGACATCTGAGCAGTGAGAAATTCAGGAGAGACGCCTCTTCCCCTCCGTCTGAGCTGCTTTGGAGCAGATTCACAAAATCGGAGATTTACGGCCTGACTAGCAAAGGACCATAAAGACCTTCTACCCCAGCCGTGGGCAGGGACACCTTCCACTGGGTCGGGGTGTTCAAAACTCAGACCTCAACCCACTCTTTGGGGGTTTAAAGCCGTCCTTAACATCCTGTGGACACAACCTGCCCCTCACTTCTATCTCTTCCATGCCTATTTAAAAGAACTCCCCCGGAATAAGACTGTGGAGTCACAGTCCCAGAAGAATCCAGAGACGGGAGATTAAGAGCAGTGACTCAACTAAACACAAAATATTTGATTTTCATTTTCACACTGCATTTGATTTAGGAGACGTTGGGTTTAGCATCTGTCAGGAGTAATGTATGTACACAAACAGACTGTCAGCAACTGCCTGGGACTGGGGCTTGTGGGATGAATCTCCTCTCTGAGTTCATAAAGGAGAACCAAAATCCCCCTCTGAAACCCCCCTGGAGAGTTTTAACAAAAAAATCCAAGCATAGCAACAGCTCTTATTAAACATTTCCCTGATCCAGGAATGGTTCCTCTCGTGTGGCAAAGCCTCCTGTGAGATCCAGACCCCTCAGGCCCAGGGATTTTGGTGTGGGTGCTCCTGGAGAGGTTCCAGAGGCAGGAGCCCAAAGTTTGCCCTTTGCAGAGGAGGCTGACATGGATTTTCTGTGGATCTTGCAGAAAATGGACGTTCGCTCCATCCTCTTTCATGGATCATTTACCTGCAGTCCAGAACTATTAAAAAATGCAAATGCTGACAGTTTCAAAAGAAAACCCAGACGAGTTTGGATGAAGCTCCTCGTGAAAAATAATCCTCCTTTGTTTTAGCATAAAACTAGGGCTGGATTTGGAGGCATTAGTGTCCTCTGGGTTGTCTGACAGCTGGAAATACCAACTCACTGCCTTGCAGATGAGAGGGGGCTGCTCTGACACGGAGAATTTCCACCAGCTCCCCTTCTTGTCTCTTCAACTGAGGGAAAACCAGCAGCAATGCCCCCTCTGGCAGGGCCGTTTGGAGCTTCCCAGCCTCTGGTGTTTGGGGATAAGTCATGTTTGTCTGGGTAAAGTGGAGGTTTGATTAAAGGAAAAGCCTTTCTTTATGGTGTGCTGCACCTCCTCAGAGCTCTGTCTTTCTGAGTCCCAGAAACAGATTATAAGGCTTTGAATACCCAATAGTTTTGGGGGTGTTTGGGGGTTTTCCCCCCTCCTTGCTGCAGTAGCTGAGTTGATCAGGTTTGGGCAGCTACAGATGCACCCAGTGGCTTTTGACTCCTCTAGTCTAAATAAAGATTGAAATAAGGCCCCTGCACAGCTTCGGGACTTGATTAGCCTGCTCCTCAGAGGGGCTGAGCATCTCCTGCCACACTCTAAACCCCGTGGAAGCTTCTGGTTTTCTGCCTAATCAAGGCTCCGACTGATCTCCCTCGTTAAACTCGAGCTGCTGTGACTTTGTGTGTGTCAGATAAAGTCCAGCCTCCGCCTCAAAGAAGGATCCTCTAACCTGGCACTAAAGCATCTCCCTTTTAATCAGCTCAGCAGCCAGGGAGCTGTTGCTGCTTCCTCCCAGCCCCTAATTTGGGCTGGGAATTTTCCTTCCTGACGAAGGATCAGGAGACACCACGTTCAACTGATCCCAGCCCTTTGAAAGGGTGTAGGTGATACTGCTCTGAGTTATGGTAAAAATAATTTCAAACTGAATGCTCCACTTAGTTAATGATAATGCTTAAGCACATTACATCTTGCAGAAGCTGTACAAACATTAACTAATTAGTACCCCCAACTAATACATAATCCACTGTCACGGTGTGTAATTATGTTTTACTATCAGAGCTGGAGGAATTATTCATTGAGAATAATTTATCCAACAAATTTTGCTTTTTCTTTTTTTTTTTTTTCTTTTTTTTCCTTTTGCCTTTGCTGTTGTGAATTTGTTTGCAAGATATCCCCAGGTGGGGCTGTAGTTGATCTCACCACGGTGAGAGGAAAAGCTGCCCCTGGGATTCTGTGCAATTAATTCCTTCAGCTGCTTGATCATGGAATGGTTTGGGCTGGAAGGGACCTTAAAGATCAGCCAACTGCTGGTTTGTGACTGTTATTTATGTGGGTGACCATTATTTATGTGGGTGACCATTATTTATTTGGGTGACTATTATTTATTGAGTGACTGTTATTTATATGGTGACTGTTATTTCTTTGGGGACTGTTATTTATTTGGTGTCTCCTGTTGGCTCTGTAGCAGCACCTCCAGGCCCAGCTGAGTCAGGACCCCACTGCACAGGGGGCTTCTCATCCTCTCACTGACCCCACTGAGAATTCCTGGTGGCAACTGATGGTTCTTCCGAGTCTTTTCCAGCCTTAATGAGTCTGTTATTCCATGACTGGCTCCGAAGAGAAGGAACCAAGCGGTGGGGAGGGAAGTGGACACGTGGGGATGGAATAAACGAGTTGAGCAAATCCACTCTGTGTGGTTGTGATGGAATTAAATGAATTAAAATTCATGAAAACCTGCACATATCTATAAATATTGTATATTTATGTATTTCTGCGTATCAGGAGGGAAGTGCACCCTGTCACTGCTTCTTCTGCAAATGTCTCTGTATTCAGATTTGCTGTTTAATTGTTGCTGCTTCCCCAGCATTTTTCAGAGCATGAGGGAGATTGGAAGTGCTTAATCTTAGAAAAGAGATGACTAAGATGAAGCGTGATTAAAGTATTCTCAATAATGGCTGATTTGGAGAACAGTTATTTGGAGCTTCTCTTCTGTCTCCTTACTCAAAAATTAGAAGAGCGTGAGACTGAGAGACAGGAAACAAAGAAAATCAGGCAGAAATACTTCCCTTCATGGGATAAATAAACCCTGTGGACGTCACAGTCACGAGATGTCCACGGGCTGAGACTTCCTTGCTTGAAAGAGGCGAGGAATGAACACAACTGACTATGGGTTTAGGTGACGCTTTAAAAATATCATGGATATGATGATTCTGGGCCATAAAATGTCATTCTCCGTGTTTAATCCAGTCTCAGATCATGAGGGGAAAAAACAAAATAATTGCTTCACTCTTTGGTAAATAATTTTTAAGCTTCTTTCTTTAGAGTTCTTTGGTTTCTCAGCTGGTCTGTCCACACTCGTCTGAGGGAGCTGAGAGGCCCTCAAACTGCACAGCAGCTCTTTTGGGTGAAACGAGGCTTTCCCTTTATGGAAAACCCCCCTCTGTACGTATGTTCCTTATGGAACCTCCTCTCCTGTCTGCCATATTCACACTTCTTGTTAACAGTTGCTCGGATTTTGGTCTGCTCTTCAAAGCCACCCTCTAAAAATTCCCCCCCACCCCGCCCCGTCATCTCCGTGTTGGCCACAGATTGAACAGAAGGCGCAGGGTGAGAGTTGCAGGGAAGTCTCTCATTTCTCCCCTTGACATTTTTTATTTTTTTTTTTCTCCCTCCTCTGTTTTAAAGAAGAGGAGGTGAAAATACAAATACGGTCTAAATGCAGGATGTTAGACTGGGAAAGCTCCAGGGATCACTGTGGTGGGCACAGCCTCGCTGGGGTAACCACAGCAACGGGGTGGGTTTGTGTTCCTCGCAGGGACTATCAGAAAATGCCACTTTTTGTCAACTGCAGGGAGTTTATAAATACCTGCCTGGAACATCCTTTTAAAAAAAACCCCAAAAATCCCACGAACAAACAAAAAAAAAAAAGAAAGTATTAAAAGGTTTTCTTGAGAAAATAAAAGGAAGGGCTTTGGTGCCTCAGGTAGGAAAACATGTGGGCTGATGGCAGGATTCGTGTTCACCCTGTCCAGGTGGGGTTGGCTGTCTGATCTTCAAAGGGCTTCAAATTAGAAAGCATTAATCAACCCTCAAAGTAGCTTCTGTGCACGAAGTAAACCAGCCTGTTAAGTCAGAAAATCTCAGTTTCCTGTTCCAAGATCAAGGAGTGACATCTGGAATCCCTGCCCGTGGCTGGGGGTTTGGAACTGGGTGATCTTTAAGGTCGCTTCCAACCCAAACCATGCCGGGATTCTATGGTTCCAATCCCATAATCAGGAGCCAGGGCATCTTTTGGCCGATTCCTCTGGAGGTTTTGGGTGGAAAACTCGCTGTTTGGTGGCCAAAGAGTAAGATTTGCCTCCAATGACTGAGCGCTGGGGTAGAGAACTCGACCCACATGGCTCTGGGGAGCACGAGGTGATGCTGTGGAAGCCCTGGGTGAAAAAAAAAGTGTGTCCTGGTGCGAGGGGAGTGGGTTTTATTGAGGAAGATTCCCTGGAGCCCCTGGGCTGGTGCTGCCCTGGCTGAAAGGGGAGGGCTGGGGCTGCTCCTCTCCTGCCTCTCAGCCCCCGTTGCTTCTGTCTCGGTGTCTCCGAAAATGATGCTCATAAATTCCTGTTTCCCTGACAACCAAAGCCCAACAGATGATTGGTCAGCTGATAAATATTTTTAGGATGAAAGCCCAATTTATAGCCTGTTGCCAAAGTTCCCAAAGGGAATAGGATATAACAGGAGAAGATCTGAGCCCTGGCCCTGGTGCTGGCGCAGGCTCTCCAGACTTGTCTAAATCTAAATCTGCTTTATCTTGGGTTTGTGCTCCCCACTGGCTCTTGCAGCCATCAAATCCAAGTGCCTGCTAATTGATAACAAGAATAACCCACCCCCACCCCCCCACTCTGATGTGCAGGGAGATGCACAGGCACACACTGTTTTCCTTCCTTCCACTTCCAGAAGAGCTCCCAAAATGAGCCCACAAAGGGCCCCTTCTGACAAAGCTAAATTAAAGAAATGGATGTTTTTTTCATTCCCCTGGCTGGGAGATGAGAGGAATCGTGCTCATTCCGCTCTGTATACATGAAAATTTGCTATTATCCACATCTGGCAAGGCCACTAATGAGAGCTACTTAAAAAGTTGGGCTTTTGATGAAAATTTGGGCTGGTGCTCTGAATTACATGGAAAAAAGGAGAAAACCATGTTTATGTTTGTTTTTTTCTGTCCTGTCCTGCTGAAACACAAGGTAATAGCCCTAAAATAGGCTAAAATTTGGGATCCTGGATTTGGGGATGTCTTTGAGTCTGGTTCTCTTCTAATTATTTAACTCTCATGCTAAAAACACAAAATAAGCAGTAGCAAAACTCGATTCTTTCCTTATTTCCTTTCCCTGCCTCGTTTTTATTACTGAGCTTGCAAGCTGGAAACAGAGTTCTTCCTGTGAGTGGCACAAAGTCCTGATCTTGTTCAGGGGCTCACATCTGCCTTAGATAAAATGGTTTGGGGGTAAATTTTACCTATTTTGTGATTTTTTTGGTGTGTTTTTTTAATTGTTGGTTTGCTTTTGAGGCTCTGATCACCTGAAGTGCAGGAAAATTAAGGGGTGAATCAGAGTGGTGGCTCTGTATCCAGTTCTGCTTGGATTTGATGGGATGAGAACCAGATAAATGAAGGCAGTTGGCCCAAATTTGCAGGAGTTTTGGGGCAAAGCACAGTAAAACACACCCACCTGATGTTCCTGCACGAGTCAACAAACAGAATTCATGAAGGAGGAGATGGAGACCAGGAATTCCAGACACCACCTTTTCCGTGCTCGGAAGGACACGTTTAATCAGGCCTCGCTCCTTTGGGGTGTTTAAAGCTTTCACTTGATGAGTTTTGGTTTCTTTAATTGTCCTGAAGACCTCAGCTGATGGGAAGTTCACCAGAGCCGCCCGAGTGGAAATGTGGCTGAGCAGCAGCACTGAGGGTCGCGTTAATTAACAGAGATCTCAATTTGATTCCAGCTCCAGCGTCACCACAAACCGAGGTTTTTTTGGTGTGGCTGATGGAAAGGGGAGCTGTGAAAATGAGAGGCCTTTTCTCTGCTGTGTTGTTTAAATCTCAGGTTCTGGCTGGGGGATTTCTCAAGGGGAGCTGCAGATTCCTAAAGGGAGGTTTATAAACTTGGTGTTGAGCGCTGGCAAACCCAAAGAAACCCGGAGCTGTGCCCGGGAGGTGCCAAGGACTTGGAACTGAGGCTGCACACTTCATTGACTTTCACCACCTCATTTTCTAACAGTTTAAAATCATCCTGTCACCGTTTTAATTTAACATATTATTTTTTTTACATGGAGAAATAAGTCCAGCTGGGGGAGAAATCTCTGCTGGGTCATGTCTGGCTTCTTGCAGTTAGCCTGTAACTTGCTGCCCCCGAATAGCCTTGTGGGTTTTGAATTCCCCCAGGCTCTCTTACACCACGGAACTGATGCAGGAGCTGGAGAGAGGGATGTTCCAGCGGCCTGGAATTAGCCGGGAGAGCAGCTTTTGTTATCACCAGGTCTCTCAGAGGGGATGTTTGGGGAGGTTGGGAGCTCACCTGGCAGCACCAAGCACGGCCAGGTTGGCCGGGGTGGCCTCACCGTGTGACAGGCAGGGGTGACAAAGCCCTGTGTGCTCAGAGGAAGCTCATCCCCCCCAAAAACAATAGGCAAAGAAGCATCAGAGCCCAGCTCTCTTATTAGGCTCATAAATATGCAAATGAGATGCCACCTTTGGGCTTAGAGAAGTGTTTATGAGGGTGTCTTAATTGGAGGGGGTGTGCTCCTTGTCAGGATGCCTCGGGAGGATCTTCAGAAGAGTTTCTGTGACTTTGGAGTGCGAGTCCTTTTATTATCCTCGTCACTGGGAGGTTTTAGCACTCTTGGATGTTGTTTGCCTGCAGTTTGCTGGCAGTGCGGGTTAACAGTGAAAGCAGAACCCCTGTGTTCTGTTGTTCCCTGGAGCTGAATCCGGATCGTGGGGCCACAGGAAAGGGCAGTTCCTGCAGATTCTCCTTCCATGGAATCACGACTCATGGAATCATTTAACTTGGAAAAGCCCTCCAAGGTCATCCAATCCACCCTGTGCCTGATTCCCACCATCCCCCCCAGCCCAGAGCTCTGAGTGCCACGGCCAGCCCTTCCTTGGGCACCTCCAGGGCTGGGGACCCCAAACCTCCCTGGGCAGCCCCTGCCAAGGCCTGACCACCCTTTCCAGGGAGAAATTCCACCCCAGGGAGCCACCTCCTCTCCCAGGGGAGGTTGGCACAGCGAGTCCTTGGCTCATGGGATAGATCCAAAGGCTCCTTTGGCTTGGAAAAGCCCTCTGAGGTCACTGAGTTCACTGCCAAGGCCACCCCTGACCCGTGTCCCCAAGTGCCACATCCCATGTCCCCAGTGTCACAGGGCTGTTCAATCCCCTCAGGGATGGGAACTCCACCCCTGGATCCTGTTCCAGTGTTTGACAGCCCTTTCCAGGAAGGAATTTCCCCAATGTCCAACCTGTCCCTCCCCTGGCACAGCCTGAGGCCGTTCCCTCTCCTCCTGTCCCTGTTCCCAGGGATCAGAGCCCGACCCCCTCCGGGTCTCCCCTGCTTTCCCATAAGCAGCATTTTCAAAGCTGTTTTTGATCCCTTCCTCTCTCAGGGAACTTTGGACAACAAAATGCAAGGGCATAAACACGTGCAGGGGCAACAGGAAATCCAAAGCGAGTCCCAGAAGGTGGTGGGACACCAGCAGAAGGCGTGGAGGAACCTGCAGGGCCTGAAATGCTTCTGGCATTTTTCATTAGGTTTGTGCAGAACTTCTTGTTCTCTCGAGGATTTGCTTCCTTCCCTTTGGGTAAATGGCAGAGGCAAAAAAAATCTGAATTCTCTTCACAGCAAAAATTCTATTTTTCGATCAGCCATAATTACAATAAGTTTTAATTTTAGCTGCTGCTGCAGGGGATGGAGTTTGGAGTTTTACTGATATCAGTTGAATATGTGATGGGGGAGCAAAGCAGGAGTTTCATTCTGGTTTAAACTGCTACATCTGATGAGAGTGATCCCTCTTGGATTTCAGAACCTGCAACTGTATTTATTTATTTAAAAACTTATGTATATATTTATTAAATATTGTTATGTATTTATTACATATATTTATTTATCTATTTAAATCATTCCATTCTGTCAATATTGTTAAAGGACAAGGAAAGAAGTCCAAAATAAATATTTCTTTACTAAACCCAACAAGAATTCACACAGATAGGAGGGTTTCATGGAGCTGGATGCACCTTAACAGAGCTGTGGCTCTTCCCACTACCTGTGACCTGGGGCTGGAAGTTTCCTGAGTCTCTGGCTGTTCCTGTGCCCATCCCTGTGCTTCTCCTTTGGCTCTGCTCCCAAATATTTCCCCCGAGGAACACGAGCTGTTGTCCCACCCCTGCCACGTCGTGCCACTTTGGCGCTGATATCCCACAGGGAGGAATTACTGCCTTAATTCCGGTTAAATTTAAGCTGCTGATTTTCACCTCCAACGTCCCAAATGGCTCAAAATTTGCCTGAGGACCTCGAGCCTGAACCCTCCCGGCTCTGCATGGGAGGGAGGTGCTGGCAAGACTCATTTTCCCACACTCACTGTCGGAATCCACTCTGGTGCCATCTGAGGCTTATCAGGAGCTGGGACACACTGCAAGAGGGATTTATTTTGCCTGTGGGGAAAGGGGGGCAGGAGCAAGGCTGAGTGCTCCTGTTGCTCAGACTGGGTTGGATGCTCTTAATTCCGGATAATCAATCAGCTCAATCTGACACCGAGGGCGTGCTGATGATCCCTGCTTGCTTTCCTTGTCTCTCCTCAGGCTCTAGCTCAGCTTGTGCTTTCCAACGCTCCCGTTGCTCTTGGTGATGGTTCTTTACCTCCCTTTCATGTCAGGATTCCAGGGGGAAGCTTCTTTGCCTTTGAAGGCCTTACCTGGGGGTGTTTGCTGGGGGTGGGGAAGCCAGAGCTGAAAGGAAATCCTGGGTGCCAGAGAAGTTTTGCTGTTGATTTTAAGGGAACCCAAGACTTCATTTGAAGGGAGCAGAGGAACAGTAACAGCCCAAAAGGCAAAGCTGTGAGAGGAATTGATGTGGAAGGGAATTGATCAGCTGCCTGTCCTGGATTCAGAGAGAGCACTTGCTCCTTTTGAAGCAGGAGCCGATATCTGTTGGGTGTTTTTAGCTGTGTTCACCTCCTTAGATGAAGAGGAACAAAAGTTTCTTTTATTTCCCTTAATATCTGCTCTTAAAGTGTCTCTTCAGCGCTGGAGCAGCCCATGGCTGTGGATATAAATCATCATTTGTGTGGAGAGTCCCAGGAGTGAGAACAAGAAAACTCTGGAGCTGCTCAAATGATAAACGAGCTACATTTGGGAGGCTGGAGGAGCAAGTTAACACGTTTACCAACTCAAATTATGGATACAATTCCTCAATGCTGACTGTAGGCATTGGCCACGCCATCATTTCTGCACCTTCCTGTATCTTTTGGAGCTCATATTCTATTAACTTCATTGCATATTCTGTTTTGCTCTGTTGTTCCATTATCAGGGAAATATCACTAAAAAGATGAACATTTACAAAATCAGAGCACAAACCAGCACAAAAGCATCTATCTTAAGCAGAAAAATGTGGAATAATATGCATGACAACAACAAAAGAGATTTATCTTCCTGAGAGCTGGGCTGGCTCCCATGTACTGTGTGGGAAATTATTGCCTGTATTATATTAGTGTTTCAAGTTCCACCTCAGATTGAATCACAGAACATCAAAATAACCCTGGAGTTGCTTCTCTGCAGAGAGAGTGGATGAGATATGGGGGAGAAATTTCTCCCTGGGAGGGTGGGGAGGGGCTGGGATGGAATTCCCAGAGAAGCTGTGGCTGCCCCTGGATCCCTGGAAGTGTCC
>JAWMRA010000056.1:1191732-1203154 GCA_035584735.1 Pseudotriccus pelzelni | reverse complement strand
TCAGACACTGGAAGGGGCTGCCCAGGCAGGGGGTGGAGTCCCCGTCCCTGGAGGTGTTTGAGCAGAGCCTGGATGTGGCAGCAGTGCCGTGGGCTGGGGGACAAGGTGGGGTTGGGTCACAGGTTGGACTCGATGATCCCAGAGGTCTTTCCCAGCCTGGCTGACTCTGTGACTCCTCCCTGCCCCGGGGTGCTGAGCAGGACTGGCCAGGGGCCTCTTCCTGTGCCTGTGTGTGCAGACAAGTGCAGACATTCAGCTGCTCCGTGTCTGCGGGGAAGGGAGGGTGTGATTTCACACCGCCTTCCTCCACATGTTTGTCACCCTCTCTTTGGGAATGTTGTCTCTTTGTAGTATCAGAGACAGGAGAGGGGGGGAGGATGGGGGGAGAGCTCCAGGAGGGTTTGCTGTTCACCTTTTCCCTTTTCTTCTGCCCTTCCCAATCCTTGTCCTGCACTTTGGGTGCCACTCGGCGTCCCTACACACGGGATGTGGTGACAGGAGCTGAACCTGCTGCTCCTCCCTCCCTTCCCAGTGCCCCCAGTTGTGTCTCATCTTCCCTGCCCTCCCAGACTGGGACACCCCTTGCTTTCATCATCAATCCCCTGCAGTGCCTGGCTGTGGGTTCTCAGGCTCTTGGCCCCTGAAAATGGTGCTTAATGTAGTGCAGAGCTTCCCCTTGTGCTAATGAGCCTCAGATTGCTTGGAGAGTCTTCTCTCTGCTCCTTCTCTCACCTCCACGAGCTCTGAGCTGGGTCTGGATAAGCTTTTTGACACAGACTGACACATCCACTCGGTTTCCTTACAGTGCCATCACCTTCTAACGCTCCCCCCTTTAATTATTGCCATTTCTCGGAGCCTCTGTGCATTATTCCTCTCAGCTGTCAAGCCCTTGCAGAGGGTTTTATCCCACTAACTGTAATAACATTTCTTTTTGGCTTTTTTATTGAAGTTGCAGCTTAAATCATCCTTGCTTTGTTCTCCCCAAATAAAGGAGGATGCTAACAAGGCTCCCAGTGTGCACACAGACCCGGAATGCATTTTGGATGTGTGCTTTTGAGCTGCCTCGAGGAGAAGCAGAAACTATTTTGGGGAACTGGTTGAAAAAAAAAAAACAACAAACCTAAAACTCAACAACAGCAAAAACAAAAACCCCACAAAAAGCCCCCCAGACACTTTGGATTGTCCTCCATTATAAATCAGGCTGTGATTTCTTTGTGTGTTGAAAGGGAAGGGTGGAGCGCGGCATTCCTGGTGGGAATCTCCAGCCCTCAGGGGGGCCAGAGCTGCCTTTCCCGAGTATTTGCCTCTCCAGAGCAGTGCGGGTGTTCCCCTCGGAGAAGGGGGGTTTGGATCCGGGAAGGCAGGGGGACCAGAGCTGTAGCACCACGGGAACCTGCTGCTTCCAGGGCGTTCCCAGGGCCATCAGGCGGGAGAACACGGACAGGAGCAGAGCGGGAAGGAGGAATAACCTGACTGAACAACTCGTCCCTCGACGGGAAGGGCTGTCGGACGAGCTGTTTCCGCGCCCTTCCCTTCCAGTGCAACACCGAGGACTCAGAGTTTTGCTGTTTTGTGAACGCTCTGTGCGGTCTGGGCAGCTCCTGAATCCCACTCCCAGCTTTTGCCCTGGAGGGTGAGGGGTGCTGGTTCAGCGATGCTGCTGGTGACCCACACCACACTCTCCTTTCAGTTAATAAGGTGGACATCATTGCTGGCGGCATTTTTCTCCCTCTTTCTTATTCTAATTCTTCCATTTTCCCTTCCCTTCTGTTTTTCACCTCTCTGATTCCTGTGGATTTCAAGATGCTTTTCGATGTTCTCCACCCTGGAGAGGAAACGTGACGGGCAAAGCATCGTGTGTAATTTCAGAGGGTGAAGTTGTGCGGCCTAAAAATCTCCCTTCCACTCTGGTGTGGCTGCATTTTCCTCCTGTTTTGAGACAGACCTTGGAGTTAAAATCCCTCAAGCATATTTACCCCCCACTCAGGGGCTGCTCCCTCCCGACATACCCAAAAGACAAGGACGGGGGTGAAGGAGATGCTATTAAATGTTATTTCCCAGAGCTCAGGGACAGCAAACTTCAGTGTCACCTGATCCAACCCACTGCTGGGAAAAGGATCGACTGAAAATGTCACCTCTACCTTCAACATGTTGCCCTCATTAATTTGTTCCTTTTTAATTGCCCACAGATCCCTTAGTAATTGTTTTTTTCTGTGTTGATGTGAACACAGAAAATATGTAAACATCGATTATGTTTCAGACAAAACAAACAAAAAAACCCCAAGCAAACACAGGTAAAGAATTTTTTCATAATTAACTGAGGAAAATTGGTATAAAAAAAAGTGCTTTCTTGCAACTTTTGGTTTGTTGTCCTCTTCTGAGGACAAATGGTTGAAAGCCGTCAGGATGGAGGGTCTTTAATTAACAATTTTTGCCTTGATCTCCTTCCACATCTGGGAGCTCAGAGTTGTAGTAGCTTTAATTAATGTTCTCAACACCTCCCTGAGATGCCGAGGTGTTGTGGTGCATATATTGAATATGGGAGTTCCAAAATCCCACTCTGTTGGTCCCCTCTGACTGAAGCTGACAATTATCACCCTCAGTGCATTGAATTAGAGCACCTGGAAGTCAAAACTGAGCGTTGTTTGCAACCAGTGCTCTAAATTCAGTCCTTATCTCAGGTGATGCACAGGAAACAGGCAGGGCTGGAACTCAGGAGCCCAAACTCTGACCCTCCTGTTCTCACCCATCTTCTTTCCCCTTGTACAACCATCAGCCAGGGCAACTGAAAGAGAGAAAAACACAGACACAGCGAAAAAAAAACCATTCAGGGAATTCCTTCCCTTCTTCTGGAAGTGCAGAATTAAAAAAAAAGCACAAAATGCTGAGAACGTGAGCTGGGAAACTCTGAGCCAGAAGCCAAAGGTTTCGTGCAGGTGCTACAACAAACCTAAATGGATCCTTTGGATGGAACCAAAGGAATGAACTCGGTTCTTCAACCAGCTCAAGCCCTGCCATGTGCACAGAGAGGGTTTATTTAGTTTTTCCGGCCCTAAGTTGCTTTTTCCGCTGTGAGATCACGGAATCCTGGAATGATTTGGGTTGGAAGGACCTTACAGTCCATCCAGTGCCACCCCCTGCCATGGGCAGGGACACTTTCCATTATCCCAGGTTGTTCCAGCCTGGCCTTGGACACTCCCAGGGATCCAGGGGCAGCCCCAGCTCCTCTGGGCAAAGCAACGCTGCTGTGGAATGCTCAGCTGCAATGATTCCTTCTTGGAGCTCCTGGAAGCCTGGCTTGGTTGTGGATAAATCCATCCCGCCGCTGTCCCTCTCCAGCTCTGCTGGAATGCACAATAATCTGCTGTGCAGCAGCCCCGCAGGATCGGTGTCATCAGGGAGAAAATACAACCATCACCCCCTTTTTTTGCTGTGCTCTTTTACAACCCAGAGCTTCCTAAACTGTGATTTGGGTCACGGGTGGTTCCCGCAGAACTGGCTGTTCCTGCAAGGTCGGCCCCTCCTCCTTATTTTCAGTAACAATACTCCATCCCCAGAGCTGTATTTATCTTACATCCTCCCTTAACATCACTGCACGAGCCTCTGTAGTGATCTGATCATCCAGAGGAGCAGGGCCTGAAGGACTGTGAGAAACTTTCCACTAAAAATATGCCCCGTGCTCAAAAAAAAAAACCCACTAAAAAAGTTATTTTAATCCCAGACAAAGCTCAATCTCTTAATCTTTCTGACAGTGGAAGTGACTAATCATCTGGAAGAAAAAATTAAAGCCACCAAACTACTGACAAGGCTTTAAACTGGGACTAATTTGCAAGTGTTTTGTTTATTTTGGCTCTTCTTGGTCGTCCAGAAAAGCTTCCTCCTCTCCACTTCTTAATTCATCATTTCTTCCCCTAGAAATGCAAAGGACCGTGGTAAAAAAAAAAAAAAAAAAGCTGTTCTGGTGTTAATTACAAATGCAACAGCTGGAAAACTGTTTGGGAGATAAAAATCACTCCAGACTTTTTGATGATGTGGATCTTTGAGGCCTGTTTTTTTTAGGACAGTTTTGCATAACAAACAGGAGTCTGGAACCTCAGGCTACTCGACTTGCATTCGGTGGAGTCTTATTCCACATCTGGGAAAAGAGTTTCCTGCTTGTAACATATTTAATCTGTTCCTTAGGAGGTGATGAATTTGGAATTGTCATTATCTTTTTTATTTTTTTCTGTCTGTTCGTTCTGTGGTTTGTTCGTTGTTTTTTTTTTTTTCACTCCTCAGCGGAGCTGCTCTTGCTCTGGGTTATCTAGAGATGCTTCAAGTAGAAAACCTGTTGCTGTCTTCGCCCTGTTGCATTCAGGTGGACCTGGCCGAGGTGTCTCCTACCTGATTTCATCCTTGGGAACGTTCCTTTAACAGCCCTGGCTCCTCAGGAGCTTGTCCCATTTGCTTCTTGCCTTAATTTCAGGTGTTGTGAGTGCAGATTGCAGCTTTTGAGGTTCATTAAAAGCAGCAGCTTCATGGCAGGAGCTTTGTTTTCTCCTGGGGTGTTTCGGGGGTTATTTGCTTGGCCTTGTTGCCTTCACGTAGCAATGTTGGTACCCACGAGTTTGGGGTTTAAATGGAACCCACCAAGTGACTGTTTGAAAGGAGGTAAAGAGGAGAGGTGATTTACTTGCTGGAAATGATGCTGCAGGTGAAGAACAGAATCATCAATCGGAATTATCAGCATCAATCTGCCACATGAAATCTCACCATCACCATCATCCGTTTATTCTCAATGGCCCTGCACTGAAGGAGCTGCTCTCGGTGCTTGGTGGGGACCTGAAGGAGCATTTTGAGCCCCAGACTGGGCTGATGCTCTCAGGAAATCATGGCCCTGCTCCACACGGGCTGCAGGGGGGAAACCAAAGTGAAATTCAGGCCTGCTCTGAAAGTTTCCTGAACCCAGAGTCATTTTTTGGGAGGTTTATGGGAGTCCCGGTGTCAGGAGGAGGATGCGCTGCGGATTTCCAGAGGGAATGGCCAAGAGCCTGTCACAAACCTCTCTGCAGGGAGTGCTCCTCTGACCTGGGCTGGAGAAAAAGGCTGTGGACAACTTTGGGGGACTCACCGACCATTCTCACAACCTGGGGGGTGCATTTATGCCCCAGTAGAAGGCACAGAGCTCTGAGCCAATCTGCACTTGCAGCAACGAAGTTTTAAAACAGGGCTGTGAGGGAGAGGTGAAAAGATGAACCCACATCAGCCTGTAGATGTTCAGCCTCTCTTTCACCCCCAAAACCCCATCACTGATTTGCCTCAGCATCGAATTAGTGCTTTAACAGAGGGTGAAATCCCATTTGCAAATGACCAGGTGAGCCTGCAGAGATGGGAGAGCAGAGCACGGACTCAGCAGGAGCCCAGGTGAGCAGTTCCAGGCAGCAGGACTGGGGGAAGAGCAGAGAGATGACACCTGTGATTAGTGAGGGGGTTGGTACCACTTCATGTTTAATATTTCTGATGGCTCCTGGACAGGTACCACAGTGCCTGCTGTGACTGCTAACACAGGGTGCGAGCTGTAATGGGTTTAGACAGCCCTTTAGTCAGGTTGCTGAGGGGTAATGATATTATTTTGCCTTGTTCCAGGCTGATTTCATACATTTCAGTTGAAATGCACCCCTTTTTTTTTTTTCCCAAGAGCCACAACTTGGGTAATTCACGTGTGTATTTTTTGACTGCTGAGAACCAGAGATGTATTAACAGCACATGGCAAGCACCAGAAGGTGGTTGTTGGCACCTGTTTCCACCAGTTCCAGGAGGAAACTGCAAATTGTAGGTGGTGGAGAGTAAATTCTCCACTTTTTTTCCCCCCTCCTGTTTCCTTTTGTACCTGCACAGTTGGTTGCAAGAGCAGATGGCAAACCTTGAATGGGAACTGGAGGCGTTGGCAGAGCAGAAAGTGACTCACGTTTGGAGCCCTGAGAAGTCCTGTTTGATCTGTTTGTTTTCTTCATTTTCATTCAAACAAATAGGACCAGTGAAATCAGGATTCCTTTCCCCCCTGTCCACCTCCAAACTGGATGGGGCTCAAAATTTGTCCTGCAAAGGTGGATCTCTGGCTCTGCTGTGGGGCAGAGGAGAAGTCGCAAAGTTTACGTGGTAAGGCCCTGTTATAACAGGAAATAGTGGAAAATTTTTTAAAAAAGACACACAGGCTCCTAATGAAGATTTTTTAATGACTTTAAAATATATATTGGGTAACTTCAGGTGTCCCAGTGAAAGCAGGAGGGAGCTGGACAGCTTGAACTCCACAGGGTGCTTGGAAATGGTAAAGTGAAAATGTAAAGATGTGGAATTCCAGCCACCAAAATATCCTTGGGCCCTTGGCTGGAGGTCTCTTCAACCTTCTCGCTGATGTGGTTTAATTTTGTGGTCTTCCTGCCAAAGCAAGGAGCTTCCCAGGTTTTTTGGAGGGAAATAGGAAATAGCCTGAGCTGAGCCTTTCTGAGGTGTCTTGGTGAACTGACTCCATCTCCCCTCAGATACCTGGAACCTTCTGCTTCTCTCCACTGCTCAGGCCCCTTTTTTTACAGTTCCTGTCAGCCTTCCCAGCTGAACTGAATAATTTACCCTTTTAAACTGACAGCAGCTGTCATTATGAAAATTGCAGGGCCGAGTTTGACAGGATTCACACAATGGGGGGAACTTCAGCTCCGAGCAGGCTCCGAGAAAGCCCAGACTCTTCAGCACATGCTGTCAGTCGGAACATGAGCTCATCTCCTCCTCGGGAGGACTTGGCAGATTAGAAGATTATATCTGGCAGATCTGAACCAGCCCTGGTGACATCCTCCCAGCAGTGATGTCTCTGGGAGGGGTTGTGTGTGTGGAGGGAGAGAGGGGAAAATGGTTTATTGAAAGAAATCGTGGGGGGAAAAAAAGTGTAAGCACTTCACAAACGGAAGGGTTCTCCCTGTTTGTGGCTGCCTGTTGGGAATCCATCCCTCTTCTCTGGACTAAATAGGCCCAGTTGTTAATCATCCAGGGATTTACAGCTCTTTTCCTGCACAGGAATGTTTCTCAGGTTGGAAGCGGTGTCCTTCCGTGCTCGATAGCAGGCAGTGTTTGGACGTTGAGGATTGATGAGGCAGCAGTGGGTCTGTCTGGCATCTTGGAATTGTCTGACATTCTGGAATTGCCTGGGACTGTAAACACTCCCTTAGCAAGTGGAGTCTTTCCTCTGGCAGGGTCTGTGTGACTGCAGGGCCTGGCTGCTGCTCCAGCTTTTTGTCTCTTTGGGTGAGGTTGTGTCACAAACATTCTTTCCTTCCAGGCTTTATCAAATTGGTTTACTGGCAATTAGGGAGTTTATTTATGTGTGGAGGGATGAGAAGGACCAAACCCCACGGATTTCTGCTCTCCCTAATCCCAGATTTTCCAGCCCAAGATGCAAACATGGCCTGAATTGAGTACAAGTGAAAACCAAAATATCTTGAGCGTTCTTGTCAGCATCTTCAGAGTTTATCCTTGACTGTGTCATTGTGTTTCTTTGGGTCTGTCTTCAGCCTCTGCTTCTCTTTTGGAGCCAGCAGCACTGTTTTCTTCTCACTTCTTGCTCTTTAAGAGCACAGTGGGGATAAACCCCCACTTTTTCTAGCCCTGCTTGTGCTGGGGAATGAAGAGCAATATGGGAACGTGGCAAGGATTTGTGCAAGCGTTGATTCCCTTCCTAACAAGGCCAGAACTCCCTGTCCCTGTTTTATTGCCATGCCCAGTGCCACCCTCCTCAGACTCAGCAGTGGAATCATTAAAGGGTGTCAGCATTGGGGATGTTCCACCTTGGATTCAGTTTTTGTTATTTCAGCCTTGATATGATCAGGCAGCTCCTCCTGTCTCGTGGGAAAGGGTAACTATGGAGATAGCTGGGAAAATCATCAGCAGAACTGGTTTCATTAGTGCCTGATCCAGAGCACACACAGGCCTTGGGCAGCTCCAGGAACCTCTTTCCCTCCCTTAATTATTGAGAGGACGTTGCTTTCATCTGGAATCGATGACTGGAGGTGGCAGTTCGGGTTCCACCCTACACACTGGAGATAAAACTATTAAAATCCTCCCCGTCCTGGCTCTTCAGAGCCGACACTCCTGAGTGAGAACGAGCCCACACGTTCCAGGGAACGGTTTTCTGTCAGAATGTACAATTTCATTAAAATTTAAGGCGTTTCACAGAAGCATTTCCTCGCTGGCAGATAAACTTCATAACTCAAAATGCCTTGTTCGAGGGTTCCCGTTTCACTCTGAGAATGCCCAGACATTTGATGTTGTTGAAGTGGAGTCATTTTGGTTTAGCATTTGCAGTGCACTCAGTATTTATTTATACCCCGTGAAAACCTCAGCCTGGTCAGGTGGGGGGTTGTTTTGGAAAGTTTACCCCGTAAAACATGTTTGGATTATGTTCAGTTGAAAGGGATGAACAAACACCTAATTCCAATCTCTCCTTGCAACACACAAGTCCCAGGGAATGCCAGACATTGGGATACGTGTTCATGAGCCCTGGGGATGGAGGGAGGGATTTGGGGGAGTAAAAACAGGGGGTGGGACTGGATGAGCTTTAAGGTCCCTTCCAACCCAAACCATTCCACATTTCTATGGCAATTCCATGTTCTTCATCCTCAAAAATGTTCTGAACGGATTAATCCTTTTTCTCCATTTTTTTCTTTTTTTTTTTTTTAAATAAAGTATTCATATTCAGTGCAGAATGGTTACAAAGTGAAAAACTCATCAATTATTCAAGTTATTTATGCAGATTTTAAAGGCAGAGACACCATGTGGCTTCCCTTCCTTTAAGAGAAGTGGAGAAGGGAATTAAGATGAGCTGAGGTTGGGGTTCAGTTCTTTGGAGTTGTCGTGGGGGTTCCCCAACCTCAGAGGTGTCACTGAGGGGTGACTGGTACAGTCAGACAAAGCTGCAGGAGAATCCCCAGGATTTGGATAATCCAAGTGCCCCTGGTGTCTGACCCAGCTGGGAAAGCACAAAACCAGGACACGGCAGACACCACTCGTATCCCCAGCTCAGCTCGGACCAAGTGATTTCACCTTCCCCTTTTTCCTTGTGAACTGTTAACAAGACTTTCCTGTCATGAAGGTGTTAATTGAGTTGATTTGATGAGGTTCCTGGGCCAGTATTGGTGAGGACCAAACCCTTCCCTCCTCTGACAGGCTCTGTCTTCCAGTTTGTGCCCAAACCAGCTCCCCTGCTGGAGTCCCTGTAGGAAATCCCCCGTGTTTCAGACACTCGGGTGAGAAATATCCCGGAGCAGAGGAAGAGAAGAGTTGTTTCCGTGTCTGTCTGGGGTTTGCTGCGCCCACAGCAGAACAGGGGCAGGTTAAAGGAATGTGTTTCCCATAAATCAATGGGCACGGCCAGGATCAGAGGCAGGGAATTGTTCTCTTCTCGCAGTGTTGACAGTCTGAGCTGGCAGGAACAATCCCTGCTGCTGCTGGGACGTGCCGAGGGGTGCTCAGCACATCGCAGGGGCTGCTCATTATCCAACTGCTCCGGACCTGGAGTGATTAAGACCCCGGTTATGGATTGCAGAGGTGTTGTAGCCACTCCAATTGCTCTGTCTTGGATAATTGTGTTTGTTTCTCCACGTTAAATTTACAAGCTCTTTTATGCCTTCTCCCCATGTGCTCGCAGATTTTCTGAGGCAATTTGCAAAATAACCCTGATTGCTCTTTCAAGCCCCTTTTCAACGTGCTGTCTGCAAAAAAAACCCAAACAACACAAACCAAATCCTCGCAATGCTGGGAGCTGACAGTTCCTCACATTCCTGTGCTTTCTGTCTCCTGCACTCGGATCATTAGCTTGAAAAAAAATGTCTTTAAACGGAACGTTCATTTGTGTTGCTGCATCACCCAAAGGTTCTTTGCTCACCTTGTCTCTGCTGCAGTGGGTAAAATACATTTATTGCTCAATAACGCCGAGCTGTTTGCATTTATCCACGAATGAATTTGTGAACAATCCCCCTGCCTGTGTCTGCCTGATTTTTTATCTTTCCCCGTGGGTTAATTCAGGTGATGAGTGCTCTGCATCCTGCTCTCCCTGTC
This sequence comes from Pseudotriccus pelzelni, assembly GCA_035584735.1. Classification (NCBI taxonomy): domain Eukaryota; kingdom Metazoa; phylum Chordata; class Aves; order Passeriformes; family Tyrannidae; genus Pseudotriccus; species Pseudotriccus pelzelni. The sequence continues at coordinate 1,193,071 of JAWMRA010000056.1, read as the reverse complement.
CACCCTGAGCCCCAGAGAGCAAATGCTCCCTTCAGAATGCGTATGACAATATGACAGCCCCCCCGGCCCTGGGAGCGATGAATGGCTCTGCTCAGGCTGGGCTGGGTTTGCTTTGATTTCTGAGTCCCTGCAGCTCAGCAGGGACCCCAGAGTTCCAGTTTGGAACATTGGTGATCACTGCCCTCGGTGTGTTTGTGGGCCTGGCCGTCCGAGGAAGTCTGGGAGGGGAGGGAAAACAGGGGAGGAAAGCGTGAGCATGAGTGAAATGAAAACACAGGAGGAAAATGAACTGGGGCCAGAGAGTTCCACACAATTCACAGCTTTGATGAGGCCAGAAAGGAGCTGCAGAAATCGCCCCCATTCCCAGCTCCAGGGCTCAGCACTGGATTCTATCAAAATCAGCCTCTAATACTTCACTGGAGGGTTTTGTCCCATCCCTGGAAGTGCCCAAGGCCAGGCTGGACAGGACCTGGAGCAACCTGGGCTAGGGGGAGGTGTCCCTGCCCATGGCAGAGTGGTTCCAAGTGGAATAAGCTTTCAGGTCCCTTCCAACCCAACCCATTCTGAGATTCTATGCTTTAATTAGAATATTTAGAGGATTATTTTTGGGTTTTGCTTGTTTGGTTTTTGTTTGTTTTTGCTTTGTGTGTATGATTTGGAGGGGTTTTTTTTGGTTGTTGTTCTCAACCAGGTCACGTTTACTGACCCAGAAATGTTACTTCTCCTTCTCCTCTCTTACCAAAGCCTCCCATTTTCTCTCCAATTCTTTAGCCTAAGACTGACTCCAGACCCTCAGATTTTTGCTTGTTTTCTGGTTGGATAAGCCCAGCTCTGTGGTGCTTTGCACGTGTGAAGCTGAAATGGTAACAAGAAATCAACCCTGGTAATAAAAGTGTCTGAGTTTCACTTCCTCTTTTGCACAACTGGAGATCAAAACACCTGCGTGAAGGCAGTTTTATGGCCCAATTCTTTAATGGAGTGTAAACCAGCATTAACTGTGTGAGGAGGGGAGGCACATCAGGAATAAATCCCCTAAACCTCTCATGGTGTCCTGTGCATCCACCACCCAGACTCCAGGAAACACTGACAAAACAAAAGGGATTTGGGGGCAGATGGGATAATCCTACGTTCTGTAAGACTGGGCTGGTGGATTTCCGTTTGGAATATCAAAATCAAGTCACCACTTGATGATTTTTGCAGCATTGAGGACTTTGAGAAGCTCCAACACCCTCAGAGGTTGGCTGGGAGCTGGCACAGGTTGTCCAGAGAAGCTGTGGCTGCCCCTGGATCCCTGGAAGTGTCCAAGGCCAGGCTGGAGCACCCTGGGCTGGTGGAAGGT
>JAWMRA010000056.1:1166731-1191632 GCA_035584735.1 Pseudotriccus pelzelni | reverse complement strand
TGGGAGGGACCTCAAAGCCCATCCAGTGCCACCCCCTGCCATGGGCAGGGACACCTTCCACCAGCCCAGGTTGCTCCAACCTGGCTTTGGACACTTCCAGGGATGAGGCAGCCACAGCTTCTCTGGGAATTCCATCCCAGCCCCTCACTGCCCTCACAGGGAGGAATTTCTCCTCACCATCCCACCTATCCCTGCCTTCTGGCAGTGGGAAGCCATTCCCTGTGTCCTGTCCCTCCAGGCCCTCGTCCAAAATCCCTGTCCAGCTCTCCTGGAGCTCCTCTAAGCCCTGGAAGGGTCTTTGAGTCCTCACTGGACCCTTGAGCTCTCCAGTCTCATCTCAGCCCCAAGTTTCTGTCATCCAGAAACCTGCTGAACTCCCTGAGCTTCCTGGGGTCTGTTCACCCTCGGGCTGCCCTTCTGTAGAGACTGAAGGGAACAGCTCACTGCAGTGGGAATGGCTCTGCCAGGGTTTTGTGGGATAAAAGCCTCAGGCGCCCGCTGGGGAGCAGAACATTCCTCTGAGATGCCCAGGTGAAGCGTTCACTGGCCTGACCTCCCAGGTGGAGAGTCTCCAGCAGGAGAGAGCAGCAGGACTGAGCTCTGGGGTGTGTCCATGTGGTGGCTGAGAGCAGGAATCCGTCCCTGGGTTTGTTTTCCTGTCTCCAGACAAAAGATACGACTTGTTGGACTGAAGACTTGGGGCACGTGTCGCCTTTGCAGTCCAGTGGAGTCCTCAGAGCTGCTCCACGAGCCTGGAAATCAGGAGGCTGAACTAAATCAGAGATGACACATTTGTGATTGAATGCGAGCAGTGTCTTGACCCTGCAGAATTAAGAACAGTGTGTTTGACTCGGGAGGTGCCGTTTCTGAACCAGTGTTCTTACTTCATGTTTTTATTCTGTTCTTTCGAGGCCCCTCTGGGGGCCATGGTAGATCACTAAGCCTGGACAGCTGGAATAGTTACCTGTAAGCTCAAGTCATACTAATTCCAGTATCTTGACCTGAGTGTGACCGTTCTGAACCCTGGCATCCAAACCAGATGAATGTGCAGCAGCAGGCAAGGATCTGGGAAAACAGAAAATCCAGATCTGGCTCAGAAATGAGTCCAAGGCCAGGTTGGACGGGGCTTGGAGCAACCTGGGCTAGTGGAAGGTGTCCCTGCCCGTGGCAGGGGTGGAAAGGGATGGTCCTTGAGGTCCCTCGTAATCCAACCCATCCCATGGGTCAGTGATTCTCTGATAACAGGGCTGGGGCAGCAGTTCTGTTGCCGATTTGCCCTTTCTTTCCACGTCTCCTGCCCTGAGCTCTGGAGTGAGTGCCCGTTCCTGGAGATGCACTCAGTGTGCCCATGTCCTTTCCAAAGTTACTGGGCTGTTTATTTTGTTTCCTTGTCAGAACGATCAGAGATAGCGCATCTGTTTGAGTTATAACAGCGACGGGCAGGACTGATAACAGACTATTTTAAGCTACTCTTAACAACAGCCTGTGAAGCTGCAAGGTTGTGTGAAAGATAGAGACAGAGCTTTATGGAACTGTGGAGTGAATTATTAACTGATGCTTCTGGCCCAACATGACAAATAAAATTCTATTGCGAAAAGATACTCGGTTGTGTCAGGCACTGATTTGGGAAGATGTCTAACAAATGGCTCCTGGATAAACTCCCTATCCTTCTTAATTTGCCTGCCTGATCAGGGAATTTGAATGGAGAGAGAGCCACCAAATAAAATTAGCATTTTCTTTCACTCATTATCTGTGCTTTCTTAATAAAAGACGTGGCAGGCCTGCTGATCCCAGGCTGTGACACGAACACGTGCAAACCTCAGATATCTTTGTTTCAGGTTCCCAATAAAATCAATGAGGGACCATAAATCAACTCCAGAGGAGGTCAAAGGGATTCTCATCTCAGGGCTGGTGGGGTTTGGTTCATTTTGGGGTTTGGTTTTGGTTTTGGCTTGTGGGGAGAGTCACTGGGAGCTACAAGGGCTGAGCTTTAACTCTGCGAGGTTGTGGATTAGAAGCAAGAGGGAGGGAAGAGCAGGCACTGAGTGAGCCAAAGAGCATTGCTGCTCCCTGGGGTGGGTGAGGGCTCCCAAGGGTCCAGCCCACCTCCAGGAACATCCAGGGGTAGGACGAGCAAAGCAAAGGACTCTTGGAGTCCTGTGACGTTTGGCAGGAGGCAAATTTGGTATATTGACAGTATTTATACTAAGTATGTGTATTTACACTAAGTAAGTGCATTTACTGAGGATCATGGAGTGGTTTGGGTTGGAAAGGACCTTAAAGATCATCTTGTCCAACCCTCCTGCCATGGGCAGGGACACCTTCCACTAGCCCAGGTTGCTCCAGCCAGGGATGGGGCAGCCACAACTGCTCTGGGAATTCCGTTCAAACCCCTCACCACCCTTCCAGGGAGGAATCTCTGCCCAATATTGAACCTTCTTCTCAGTTTGCACCCCTTAGTTCTCCTCCTAACCCTACAGTTCCTGATGAAACTCTGAACTTCCTTCATATCCCAACTCCTGGCAGGTGAAAGCAAAGCAGTGGCTCCTGAACACCTGCCCCAATTAGTCACATCAACCTCAAATTAACACCCTGCAAGATCTGGAGCTCTGCAAGTGGCCACAGACCCACCTGAGGGAACTGCTGAGCCCCTGGAACCAGGGAATGCAGAACAGCACCGGGCAGAGTTTTACCTCCGTAACCAGGGCCAGGGGGAAGCTTTGGTGTCCTTGGCAGTGTTTAACCCTCTCCTGAGTGGCTGCAGAACCACAGAACCTTTCCTGCCAGCACAGGTATGTCCCCTGCGCTGCCCCTGAGGACACAGCCTGTCAGGGCTGGGGGGGACACGGATTGATTTCACCCAGGAAATCACCCAGAAACCTTAAACTCGGGGGCGTTTTATCCTACAGCTCGTCACCGCTGCTCCACGTGCAGATAATTCAGGAGCACCCGAAGCAGGCACGAGGATTTCTCATCAGGGTTTGGTAGGTGAGAGGCTGGGAGCAGGAAGAAGATGAATTACCTCACAGGGAGCACCGTGGTCCTTGAATTAGCGGCGGCACCGCTGAGGGAGGCTGGGCAGGAAGGCTCCAGGGCTGGAATTCAGCTGTAAGGGCTGCTGTTCCATCATAGTCACATCCCATTGTTCATTCCTATTGCTGCGCTTGGAGGGTGAGAGAATGTAATTCCCCGGGCTGAAGCATCTGTATTGTTTGTAACTAGTGGGATGAATTAGAAGTGGAGTGCGCCTTTGGCTTTTCGTGTTCAGAGAGAGAGTACTGTCACAAATTTCTTAATTATGGGGACTTGAAGTCTATTTTAAACTTTACTCTCCTCTGGGTTAGAGTTTCAGCGGATAAAAGCGCAGGTTTTACATGCTGGGTTGGCGCTGACATCTTTTGTGTTCATTATTTTGGAATTCTGATTTGATCCAATGGACAAAGGTCAGGGGGGGAGAGAAGATAATATTTTCGGTTGTGACTTAGGGCCAAATTGGTAAACATTTAAAGCATCCAGCGCTAAACAAGATGAGTTAAAAATTCATCTCTAATGTGGATTAACACAACCAAGGTTGTGTGTTTGATCCCCATGGGGGCTAATCACCTAAAAATTGGACTGCACGATCCTGGTGGATCCACGATGGTCCCAAGGCTCGGGCGACTTATGTCGCCCTTTTATGTCAGCTTTTTCTTGCAGATAAGTTGCAAAACACCGTAATAGGTAAGCAGAAACACGGGAAATTGCAGAGAGGCAGGGAAAATTTACCTTTTCAGAATGACCTGAGCTGAGCCAAGTCACCTCAAAGCTCTGCCTGCTCTGCCTGCAATTTTCTTTGCTAATCATGTCCAGCAGCGCTATGAGGAAAAGGCAGCAGGAAGATGGAAATGAAACCTCTGGGAATTGCAGCCCAAAGGGAGCTGGGGGCCCTGGGCAGCTCCAGTGAGCAGTAATTGGGGTGAGCTTGGTCCTCCTGCGTGGAAACTCTCTGGCTTCAACTGCTTTGTTAGAACTGGAAGCTCCAGCTAATTTCTGCCAAGCTCTTCCCTGCGATGAGCTCTGACCCTGCGTTGGGTCAGGATTACAGTCACACTCGGGCTCTGCTTCGGGCTGTTCATTCCAGGAGAGGGAGAAATGATGGTGAGGGAGGGGAGAGAATTAAAATCGCACACAAACAGGCAGAGAAAAGAAACCCAAGCAAAAAAAAACCCCAAAGGGCTGTCTTTAGAAAGCATGAAAACCAGGAAAACCTGGGATTGACTTAAACAACTTCCCTTTTTCTCCTCTAAGAAACAAACAGGAAGACCAAGTCTTTGCTGTAGTGCTAAGTATGAGACGTTTGGGTCTACGTGGTTGAGCTCAGTCCTAACTGTGATCCTCCAGCCCACAGCCCTTCCAAAGCTGCTGGTGCTGCCCCAGCCTCTCCAGATCCTGGCCCCAAAATCTGCCCAGATGTCGGGCTCAGGATGCTGCAGCTCTCGTGGAAATGGCACAATTCCTACCGAAGGCGTCCAAGCGCCGCTTCCCAAGGATGACATCCTGTCTGAACGTTACCAGTCAATCTTTCCCGTCGGTATTTATATTCATTTCTATTCCTGGTTGACTTTACATAATCTCATGGAGCCTTTTTATTTTTCTGTAAAAAAGGAGATTACTCTGGGTGGCAACAACTGACGCCAGCACAGATAAAATGCCTTAAAATAGTTGCTAGAAAGGACGAGAAAAACAGCAGCTTGTTTGGAGCGTGGAGAAAGTTTTGCTGTGTTTAAAAAGCTGATTTTAACACTGGATGATCTCCCCACTGAGGTGTTTTGGTTTAGGACCCAGTGATTTAGGGTTGTTTTTTTGAGATTTCTCATTGCTTTCAAACAGCTGGGGGGCCTTTACATTGTGAATGTTCCTCACAGAGTGTTTGAGGAACAGTTTGGGTGTGGTAGAGCCATGTGAGAGAATGTCATGGGAGGGCAGGAACGAGAAAGGATGTCTGAGAGTGGAACTGTTCAATGAACAGAGGGATTTTGCTGGTTTCTTAGTTTTATGAAGCTTGGGGGGCCCACAGCTAAGGCCAGACATGGAAATCGTGTGTCCATCCTGATAAACCCCCTTGGTGCCCTCAACAAATTGGCCCTCTGGATAATTGGATTAAATCAGTGCAGGAGAACAGTTGTGCCAGGTTTGTATTTTGGACACAACTTAGTTCTCAGTGCTTTTCAACACCGGGGGATGGCTGGGAAGTCTTGCAGGATCTAACCTGGAGGAACAAGCAGCATCACAGGTCCATATATAAATACATTTATATCTATTTTCCAATACAGGCCTTACGTTGCCTAAAATTAATGAACTTCTCTTACATTGACATCAGTGAGAGAACTGTCACGAGCACCTGATGGGATTAAAGCATTTATCCATCAAGCCAAAAGGAACCCGCCCCTTCCAGCCCCCCAGTCAGACACGCTGCCCAACGAGCACCAAAATGCCTCTTGAGTCGTGGATTTCCAGGCCTTATTTACAGGGGCTGTGAGAGAAAGGGGGAGGAAATGCTTCTAGGTTTGTATTTCAGAGCACTCACCACGATTTTCAGCTGAAAGCTGCTGGATTCTTTCCCTGCTGTGCTTGGAGGGACAGAGGCAAATGGAGCTGGTCCCTTCTAGCAACTATTTTAAGGCATTTTACCTGTGCTGGAGTCAGTTGTTGCCCCCCAGAGTAATCTCCTTCTCCAGAAAAATAAACAGGCCTCGTGAGATTATGTGAAGTCACCCAAGTAAAGCAGGGAATGTCTGCAGGTATTTTTTTTTGCGTGGCAGTGGGGCTGACTCCAGAATTTGGAGCGATGCCATAAGATGCTCCTGCTCTGACAGGCCCCTGTAGCCCCAAAAAGGAAGAATTTCTGTTGGCAAATGTAGAACATTTGTCATTCTTTGGGGCTTCTTCTCCGAGCCTGGCTGCTGCAACGAGCTAAATTAATGTGGGGGCCCCAGCAAAGTGTTTTAATTGTCACTGGCAACACCACGTTGGGTTGAAGTTGTTATTCTGCAGGCACGAGCCCATATGTCAGCAGAGCTGATAAGCTGCATTATGTACATCACCCCCCCAAATTAACTCAGGATAATATTTATCTTGTAAAGAACCAGCCATTCTGTGGATGGCAGAAACAAATGTGCCTCCTCAGTTTTCCTTATTCAAAAGAGAAAGGAAAAAAAAAAAAAACAACAAATCAACCCACCCCCTCCAAGAGCTGAGATCAGATTTAATTTAGAACAAACACTTGAACTTTAATTATTAGCATTCAGCCAGGACATCGCAGAGCGGGGCCTAATAAGAGAAAATTAATTAAAAATTAATAAAGGAAATATGGAGGACATTGTAGGCTTTTCTTTTTTGTTTTTTTTTTTTATCTCTATGCAATTAATAAATCTACTCCGAATAACCTGAAAGAGGGGAATAATTAGCTTGGCCAGGTAATTGCTGAGTGAATGAGGGGAGGGCAGTGGGTGTGTCTACGTGGGCTTGGACGCTTTTTCCCGTTCCTGGGGGGATTTAACATCCACGGGGACGTGGCCCCTGAGGCCGTGGGTCAGAGCTGGCCTTGGCAGTGCTGGGGCACGGCTGGACTCGATGATCTCAGAGGGCTTTTCCAGCCTCAGGAATTCCACGATTTCTGGGGCCCTTCCCAGCCTGTGTCCCAGTCTGTGCCTTCAGCCTCGCCCTCCCTTGGAGAGGGCTCAGCAAACCCAACCGTGACTTCTTGTTGAGTCACCCCCTGTTGTGCTACGTTTGCCTTTTTGGGTCTGTTTGCTGTTTTCTCGTTCAGTTCTGAGAACTCCCTTACAGAGAGTTTTTACGTGGTGATGGCCCTGGGAACGATGGAGTGAAGGACAGCCCCGTCCCGGGGTGAAATTTGCCTAAACCATTTTTTTCTGCTCCTTTTTCTTGCCATTTGCAATATTTTAGGGGGGTTTGTTTGGTTTTTGAACCACTGAAAAACTCAGCGTGTTCGCTTATTCTTCCACCTCCTCCCCTGTCAAATAAAAGAATTTCAGGTCTTATCTTTGAGACTCAGTAATTTCTTACCTCAGGAACTGTGATGCCAAAAAAAGCCACGTGAAATAGCAAAGTGACACTGAGCAGCGGTAGGTACGAAATGATACAAACCCCAGGAGAATTCAGGAATTTATTTAGGTATTTATTTAGGTATTTGGGGTTCCCAGAGAAGCTGTGGCTGCCCCTGGATCCCTGGAAGTGTCCAAGGCCAGGTTGGAGCAGCCTGGGCTGGTGGAAGGTGTCCCTGCCCACAGCACTGGATGGGCTTTAAGGCATTCTATGATTTGATGTCTGTTATCACCCAGTCGCTGTGGGCTTTCGTTTTACTTTAATTCCTGGCCTCAAACCTTTCCTTCAGTTAGTTTTGTCATTTATTACTATATTATATATATTATTAAATGAACTGCAGGGTCAGAGGAGTTGATACTGGGGCTGATTTTTTATTTTTTTCACTCTCAGTTTCTCCATGTCCTCGCAGCAGAGGGTCAGATCCTGTTGTTTGATTCTTTTCCCTGATCCAATCAAACAGAAGCAGCGAAAAGGCTCCTTCTGTGGGTGCTTTTGCTTCTTTGGCACCGTTCATTTTCCGGTTTGGTGGCAGAGTTTCCACCGGAAAGGGGCAGGAGCAGCTGGGACTTGCTTAATTTGCCTCATTGCCACCGAATAAGACGATTTCTGGGGGTTTATTTTGTGGGGTGATGCGGAGAGTGAACACCTGTAGGAGACTGAGCCGTGGAACGCTGCACACATCAGGCTTGGACTAACAAATGAGTCCCCTGCAAGGCCTTTTGCCACAGCAGATGGGCTGGGGCTGGCACAGTCGGGTGGCACCAGATGAGCTGCTGATTCCGGTGCAGAATTGCGAATCCAGATCATCTCAGGGCTCAAGCCTTTATCAAACAGGTGGCTTTATGTCCTTTCTCTCTAATAACTCCTCTTTTATTCCAGTGTCTAGAAAACACACACCCATGATATTCACTGCAGCACTGGGTTCCAGAGGCTGACAGTGCAGCTCTTCCCAAAGTTCCAGCTTGCAGGTATAATTATATTTAATGATATTGTTCCAAGAGAGGTATTTTAAAGAGTTCTTAAAACTATCAAAGACAACGACTCCTCAGATTAAACTGTGGCTTTCTCCATTATTTCTGGGAGACGTTTTAATAACCTAATCTTTAGTTTTTCTGTAAGTTCACACCCCTGCAGTACAGGGGGTGTTGTGATAGCCCAACCTCCCTGATGCTGAGGCTCCTGTGACCCCCCCAAATTCCTCACTGATGTGCACAACATTTCACTTTATTCCTTGAAGTACAGGACAAGTTCTCTGGCAGCTCTGAATGCCTTGGAAAAGTTTGGATAAATACAAATAAATACAGATATATAACAATATACTACATCTAAACAAATACAAAATGGTTCCCTGCAGGGGAAGGGATTGTTCCCCCGTGGCAGGAGGTGGGAACAAGAGGAGCTTTAAGTGTTCCTTCCAACCCAAATCATTCCATGATTCTGAAATGCAAAGCCAGTTTCAGGGCTGTTGTGTGCTCACTGCATAAAGTGAAATCATTTCTGTCCCTGCCATTTGTTGGACGGATGGAACTGAAGCAGAACCTTCTCTTCTTCCAGCTTTTGGGCTGGGATATGAAATCAAGGTTCTCCATCCCACCCTGATGGCTCCTGAACCTCCTCCTTTTGCACCTCAAAGCGGCCTGGAAAGCGAATTCCCTTCAAGAATTCAGCGTGTGTGTCGACAACCTGAAAGTCTATTTTTATACACCCAGGCTGCATTCTTTCAAATGGGATAGTCAGGCATGGAAAAAATCCCCCTGCTACTCAATTCTCTGAGCCTTTTTCCCTCATAATTTAGTGGAGCATGACCCTAAATCCGTGGGGGTTTTTTTTGTGGCAAAGGAATGTTGAAGTGCAGCAGTGCCAGGGCTGGGCAAGAAGCTTCTCCTTGTTTGGGGGGCAGTTGCTGCTTGTTTTGGTGTGGAAAATTCTGGCAAATTGTTTGCAGCTCCAAGTGGGGGGTGTTTTCTGAACTAAATCAAAAGGAAATCTTTGCCACCATAGCACCTTTCAGCTGTGGAGCTGGATGTGAGATGAGAGTCGTTATTCCTAATTAATGTATCGAGAAACAACATGAAGTGGCTTGCCTGTGATTGTTCATTAAGTCACTGGCAAAAGCTTGGAATAAAATCAGGAGATGTTGAATTTGCATCCATTGCCCTTCCAACAGTTTGTTCTTTTTTGATTTGTTTCTTTGTTTTTTTTTTAGAGGGGCTCTTTTGAGCATCTCAGAAAATCAGTTCACTTGGAGTTCAGGGCCTGAACCTGAGATAAAGCACCTGTAAATAAATGTTTGCAGCCTTTGGGAGGTAAATCTGCCCCCGACACCAGGGGAGATCAAAGACCTGCTGCTCCCTGAGCAGAAGTGTTGATGAGCTCTTCCCTCGAGTCCAAACTGTAGGAAAATCAGGGTCTTGCACCCCCCCAGACCCAGGTCAGGGAGAGGCTTTTGTTCCAGCAGCGAACAAATGAGAAAACCTTTTGGCAGCTCCCCCGTTTTCACGTGCCAGGAATGATTTCCCTGAAATGTGCAGCTGTCCTTGCCCTGTTTGCTGGGTTTATTTGGAGAAACAAGTGGAAGAGGATGAGCTGGGTTAGGAAGAGTCCCCTTGGCTGTAAAAGCGCTGCAGTTGAGGGAGCCATGAAGTGTCTGTGGCAGTGAAGTGCTTCTGGAGAGGGGAAGAATTGGGAAGTGGCTTCATGAGTGAGGAATCACAGATTCCTTGGTACTTATATTGATTTTCTTTGTAGCTGCAGAGGTGGGATTAAATCCAGAGCCTGGATTTATTACTTTATTATTAGGAAGAAATTCTTTAATATAGAGGTGGGCAGGCCCTGGCACAGGTTGCCCAGAGAAGCTGCCCCTGAATCCCTGGAAGTGTCTAAGGCCAGGTTGGAGCAAGCTGGGACAGTGGAAGGTGTTTCTGCTCACGGCAGGGGGTGGAACTGGGTGATTTTAAGGTCCCTTCCCACCCAACTCCTTCCAGGATTCCACTAGTGCTGTAGGATCAGGAGGCAGCAGCATTCCTTCCGTTCAGTCAGTGTGAAAGGTGCAGGAATGTTTAACCCTGTGAGATTCCTGCCCTCCCCAGGCAGGTGAGGGCAGCAAACCCAAGGAAATCCATGGCAATCTTTATCTGGGAACAAGTAAAAATGCTAACTTTGGGTTGGTAGCAGTCCTAGAAAGGTGAAAGATGAAGATGAGGAGAATTTGAATGGGTTGTCTCAGTGCCTGTGTCCAAGTTCCCACTTGGCCTGTTCAGGACTGACAGGGAGAGCTGGTTAATGGGGCAGTACTTAAATAAAAGTCATATAATCTGTGGTACAAAATAACTCTGGTAATGCTTGTACAGCAGCCCAAGCTTTACATGGAACACCACGAGAAGCTGTGGGAACGCCTGGTGTTCTGTTTGCTTGGAACAAATACTCCCAGCAGGTTGTTATTGTTTCCCTCTCCTGTTGTTTGGTTTGGTTTTGGTTTGGTTTGTTTATTTTTTGGTCGGTTTGGAGTTTTTCTGTTTGGATTTTTGGTTTTTTTTGGGGGGAGTGGGAGATGTTTCCTTATTGTTTTGTCTCTTGCTGTAGAGACCCCAAGAACTGGCATTAAAACCACATCATTCTTAAACCTGAAATCCATATTTGTGTGTTGTTTGTTTTTTTTTTCTTAAATCAAGGCATGTAATTAATTTTTTTCACAAACCAGAAGTAATTACTCAGTACTGGGAGCTGGACTTCATTTAACCTCGGCGGAACCAAATGCTTTGAAGTTCTCCTGTGACACGTGAGGCTCTCTCTGAGCCGCAGCAGCTTCTTTTGATACAGAAAAAAAGTGGTTTAGGAGGAATATTTTGGACTATCTGAAGTGCTGGGTCACTCACTGGGTAAATATTTGCATGAAGACTCTTTCTGAACCTTCCAGCTCCACCGAAATCCAGGGAAAACGACCTGTGAATAAAAATTCTGGCAAGCTCCAAAAAAAAAAAAGGAGAAGGTGTGTAGATGGAAATAAAGGACATGAAATCCTTGGAGCATTAAAAAAAATATAGTTATTTTTCAAGGGAATGATTTTTTTTTCTAAAAAAGCAAATCTAATGCCTAATTTCACCCCCTGTTTTAGCTGTGCATCAACCCCCCCTTTGCAGCTGCTTATTTCTCAGGGACAAAAATGAACGATGGGTTGGAATCCCAGATGGGGACATAAAGCATACTATTAATTAGAGAAGTCGGTATTAATTGAATAATACAAATGATTAATAATTGTCCAGCTTGGAAAATTGCAATTCCTATTCCAGCTCATCGATTTTGGTTTGTGGTGGGTTGTTGTTTTGTTGTTTGTTTGTTTGTTTTTAAATACCCACCTCGAGCCACTAAAATTAGAATTAACGTTGTCATTATTAACTTGGAGCCATTAGAGCTGCCTGGCTTTTATATTCCCTGAAAATACTTCAGGCATAGCTGCTGTCTAGACATTATCATTTTCTATTCAATCCCAAATTGTTCCCAGTGGTTGGAACGTCACAAGAAACGCCATGGAATGAAACAGAAATGTACCTGTAGGATCTTGTCTCAGGAATTCACTGAGAGTGGAAAACAAGGGCTGGATTTGCCTCCATATTAAATTTTTGGTGTCTCCTTTGTGATCAGGGACATCCAACATTGGATTCAAGACTTTTTTTAGAGGGGCAAAGACCAAAAGATGTCTCTTGGCGGCAATCAGCGTGCTGGGATGAGCTGCTGAGGGCTCGTTGGGATTATTTTAGGTGGCTTGGTGTCTTTTCTGAGGTCTCTGGTTCCTGGGGACTCTTTCCTGATTGGGATTATTTGAGTTGGTTTTGTGTCCTCTCAGAGGTCTCTCTGAGGAGTTCTGGGGGACTCCTTCAGTTCTGTGTCCATGAGCACCCTGAGTCCTTGGGGCTGGTCAGAAAGCTGGAAAACATCCCAGGAAAACCAACCCAAACAGCATTTTGAGCTGCCCAAAGGTTTGGGAAGCAGGTTCTCAGTGGAGCTGGATAGACCTTCATTCATCTGTTAAATCATAGCGTTGATTTCCTGGAGGTGAACGTTCCCTTCACCTTTATGGTGGGATAACTGGGGAGTCCTGGGGTTCTGAGGATGCTGTTTGTCCATCCCTGGAGGTGTTGGTGCTTTCCCTGGGATCAGGGAAGGTTTGGTGCTCCCAGTTTATCCCGTGGCCATCACACACCTGCAAGGGCTCTGCATCCCCTTTGCTCTCCCCAGGGCTGTGCAGGGAGGGCAGAGCCAACTGGTGGCTTTCTAATAACACTTGGGCAATGTCTTTGCCCCCTTTTTTTTCTTCTTTTTTCCACTTTTTTCCCCCTTTTAATTCTTTCTGCCACGTCTACTGACATTCCACCCACGTGCAGGTCATCGAGATTTGCAGCAAACCCCTCAACATTGCAAAAACCCCTGGTAGGAAACAGAGAGGAACAAGGCAACGTCTCCTGAGTAATTGCCTGGTTCTCAGACCCATCCATCCCTCTTTTCCTCCTCCCTCTCTCCCTAAATGTGTGGGAATTCCATCCCCATTGTTCCCAAGACACCAAAAGCAGGGACGAGTTGGGCTGTGCAGGTGTTGCCTCCTGAGGATGGTTCCAAACTTGCCGTTTACGAACGGAGATTCAGCCTAAACTGTGGATCCCAGCAGGATCCAGCTGGCCCTTGGAATGGAAGTTAAGTCTCAAAACGTTATGGAAAGGCACAAATAAATTTCCCTGATTTATTTAAATCACAAACAGGTCAGAATTTAAGTGTCTCTTTAACCAGAAAAAAAAACCAAACAAGCAAACAAGCAGAGCCCAATTTCAGGTGGATTTAACATGCCTGTGGACAAGTGAATTTTTAATAGCTAATCTTACCCTGACAGCTCATGGGAAATATCAATCTATTAGGCAGGATTCAAGTGCTGAATTTTTAATGCACTTTTAGTGATTAAAGTGTTCTTTTTCTCCACTGCTTGAAAAGAGATCACAGTGGCTTTAAAGAGCAGTTTAAAGTCGGAACAACAATGGAGAATTAATAATTGTGGTTGCCCATATTTCTCTCTGCAAGGGAAGGGCCGTTCCTATCTGCATCCAAGCCTTGTATTTAGAGCATGAGGGACAAAAGGAAATCACTCCTTTTAACAGCAGCAAATGAGCCAGATCTGCTTGAAAAGGATCCTCTGACATCGTTGAGTGGCTGGACATGGTTGGGGCCCTCCGGGGAAGGGAGGTGAGGCTGGAAGGGTAAGAATGAGCAGAACACCAATGAGGATTATTCCTACAAATGGTTCTTAAGGTGAAAGTGGACGTGTGCTGGACCGCTGATGGCAGTGAAAGCGGAATCTGAGAGGCCCAAACCCTCCAGCAGCAGGTGGATCCCTCACTGCTGCTGCAGCTGAGAGAGGTGGACCAGTGTTCCCTGGTGGATCCTTCCCTCTGGGACATCTTCCTGAACTTCACAGTCCTACTGAGGGAAGGAGGGGGGGAAAAAAGCCACTTGGCCCAATGCAATCCTGCATCCAACACCAGCTCCTGCACTTTGCTGATAGAAGGAAGGCAAGTCCAGAGTGCTCTTGGGCCAGACTTGACAGAGCATTTGCTGTTCCCTGGGCTCCTGCCCCAGAGCATCCTGCTCCCCGCGCTGTGCTCCGCTGTCTGCAGCGCTCTGAAAGCCGGGGATGACGCACCGAAATCCCTCTTTTAGAAGCGCTTCAAGAGACCCTGCTCGGAGCCGCCCCATCCCCCCCTTCATTTGTGTTTTAAAGAACCTCCAAATCGCCCCCTCCGCCCTTAACTCGTGTTTTAAGGAAGCCCCAGAGTAAGGCAGGGCTGGAACTTTTCCTTCTCTCACTTCATTCTTGTTTTGGGCTCGCTAATGGATGTGTTATTGTGGTGCTGACTGGCCCGGGGCAGTGATGAATTGCTGAGTTTAACTGGGGGGGTTCTGGTGCCGGGCTGAGGGTAATAAATAAATAAAGAGCAGCCTGAGAGGGCTCCAAGCAGCCTCTGGACCGCTCCTGTCCCTGGGGTTACAGCTGAGGGAGTGCTGGGAACTATTTGGCCTCTCCATCTACACTGATCCCGTGGGAAAAGAGCAGGAAATCGGGTGGGAGAGGGGCCCTTCCGTTTAGGAAGCCTTTGGATCTGGGGAGCTGGCAGGGATTGTCTGTCCCTCCACTCTTGACCTCTCACTCAGAAGAGGATTCTCAAGCACGAGCTTCTTCCTCAGCTGCTTCAGTTCAGTGTTTAGGATGAAACTTGGTGCCTGCATGAATTGTTTAAACTGACAGAAGTTGAAATATGACCTATTTCCCAGGCAAAATGTTCAGTGAATCCTTTATCTGTCCCTGCTGTCGAGTGACACTTTCACTTGACCATCTTGAACAACCTGCTCTGACCTGATCCAGCTGGAGTAACCAAGGTGAAGGGAATGTTAGCACATCAATAGTAGGATTTAACAGGTGAATTCAGGTCTAGCCTTCCTTGAGGATCTGCTTCCTAAACCCTTGGAGACTGGTAAGGGGATTCTCTGTTTGCTTTGTGGGATCTCAGTGCTGTGGTCTGAGAGGAACAGGAGGAAATCCTGTGTCCCAAAGTTTGGGATAAATAACTGCCTCAAGTGCTGTAGGAAGCCAGAGGAAACCTCCTGAATTCCTGCATTGCCACAGCCAATGTGGGACAGCTGAACCTCCCAACAACGGGGGGCTTTAATACTGAAGTCAAACTTCAACAAGTCCTTCAAGGCTTGGAGCAGCAGTGATTTAACTGGAACCTGTTATCCTGAAGATTTTCCTGTGGAATCTGGTGCACAGGCCCGTTGCAGCGTGGTTTGTGCTCTCCTGCAGCTGAGTCATGCTGATGCAAGAGGAAATCAGAGCAGTGTCTCTTTTCCTGCCCGGGCCCTGCAGGGCTGCAGTGAATCCTCGCGGAACGCGGGCTGTGCCCTCCACACGTGCGATCCCCCCGGAATGAAAACCCCCAGGGCGTCCATCCATCCATCCATCCCCGAGATCCCGGCCTCCCTGTGCCAAAGACCCCCCGTTCCACTGGCATTTCCAGGGAGCAGAGCTGCCAGGGGAGCCGGTCTGAGCGGGAGGTTGGTGCAGCACGAGGGCAGGAGCCCAGAGGGGGAGGCTGGGAATGGAGCTGGAGATCTCCCGTGCTGGCAGCACAAAGGCAGAGTTTTGCTTGCTCCTTCCTGCACTCAAAAAAAAACCCCCCAGGATGATTGGCAGCTCTTTCCCTGAGCCCAAATCTGGGGAATGCTGTTGGTGGGATGCTCTTTGCCAGCCTGGCTTTGCTGTAAGAGGTACAGCCCAAACTGCAGCTCTGCAGGAGCCTGGAGTGCTCCAGGGCCACGGGCTTGGGATGCCTTGGGAATTTATTAGGATTTCCTGCCATCTATTCTCCATTTTCCTGTCCTGTTGTCCATCCCTATGGCATTTTCCACTCCTGGCCCCAACAGCTGGAAGCCCAGGGTGCTTTCCAGCATGAGAACCAAAGCTGTGTGTGAGGAGATGCCCTTCTCACCAACCAGCCCAGAGAAACTCCCCTCACTTCGCTGTTTTTCCTGGGAATTTTGGCTCTCAAAGCAGCTGAAAGGTTGGTGCACATGGATGAGGAGGTATAAAAATGTGTGATGATCCAGGGAGTGGGTCCCTGTCCATGGCAGGGAACTGGATGAGCTTGAAGGTCCCTTCCAACCCAACCCATTCCACAGGTCTGTGATTCCCACTCCTACACTGGGGGAGTTTGGACTGAAGATGATTTCTGCTCATTTTTCATGTAGCTCAGCTTCCAGATGTGCTTTTTCCAAAGCAAAACAACAGGATGGGTTGCCCAGAGAAGCTGTAGCTGCCCCTGGACCCCCTGGAAGTGTCCAAGGCCAAGGTGGAGCAACCTGGGCTGGTGGAAGGTGTCTCACCAGGTGGAATTGGATGATCCTTAATGTCCCTTCCAACCCCAACCATTCCATGATTCTGTGGTAGCTGAAAACTGATTTTGGAAAGTAGCTTTGGCACATAACAGGACCTTTTATTGACATTTATCTTCCGGGCTGGCAACTGGGAAGCCTCTAAAAACAAAACTTCAGCTCTCTCCTTCCATGAGCATCCCTTGCAAATGTTACAACTTGCTGGGACTGGGGGCTGTTCATTCATTTTCTTCAATGCAGAGGGATTTTCTTTCACAAAATGGACCAAATCAGTCTTTCCTCTTTGACAAAACTCTATTTTTCCACTTTTTTTCCTCCCCCTCTATTGTTCTGCCTGCTCTGTCTCATATCTCCCCAGCTGGCAGTTTTTGAACTTTTATTTATACCCTCTTTTCTCCAGCCCCTCACCATCTTATTCCATATGTTTATTATCCTTTCCATCCCCAAGCTGTGCATAATTTGGGGGGAATTCGTGCAGCTGCCTTGGAATCAGCTGTTTGGCAGCAGCACAGGGCTGGCTCACTGCACAAGTCCCTGGTTTAACTGACAATTGCTACTGAAGCGTTTTGGAAAGCACAGGAAAACATCCTTTACCAGCGGTGCCAATCTCAGACTTGTTAGAATGAGGAGCTATTATTGGACTGACTGAAAAATGGTGAGTGAAAAGAGGGAAAAATCCCAGTATTCTGCGAATTTCTTTGCTTTCTTAGGGCGGCACAGCGCTGATTTTAACACCTGGTAAGGTTAATTTTACGTATTTAATGAAGCTTGGGATTCTTCCTTAAAAAAAGGGTTAAAATTAGGAGCAGAGGCAGTTTAGTCCTGGGAGATTTTTCAGTGAATTTGGTTTCTGAGGGTGCCTTAGGAAGCAAAGCTCCTGAACTGGGAATGGGGGCTTAGAAGGAACAAATCCCAGTCCTATCCTGGTCCTTATTCCTGCTCTTTCCTGCCTCCCTCAGGTCTGGCTCCTTTAATTCTGTGGTTCCCATATTGTGCCTAAACCACTCAGGTGAGATCAGATCCCAGGTCCCCTTAATTCCTGGCCAAAGTTACGTTATTCCTGCTGGTATTCCAAGGGGAATTGGGAGCATGTTGGGGCAGAGATGATCCACGACACAGAAGGCAGGACTCAAAATTCTGTTTACTGGTGTTTCCCTTTAATAGCCAAGGGTTATAATTGTTCAGCAAAACAGAGTAAAAGGCATAAATTCCACGTTGCTTTTCCAAGGGAAACTGCTGAGGAATAATTGCGTTTGATTTCTGCCTCCTCATTGAACCCAACGGTTCAAACAGGCAGCAATCAAAGCCAAGCCCTTCCTGGCTGTAAATAACACTTGAAAGGGTCTGCTGGAAGAGCAGCACGGAGGGTTTATCATTAGCAGGGTTTAATATCTGTGAGATCAGGGAATTCGAGCATTTATAAGGGAATCTACAGCAAAACAAAGAGACTTTCATGTCGCAAAGTGCTGTATCAGAGGCACTGCATTCCTTGAGGCTCTTGGGATGCTCCTGCTGTATTGACAGCTTGTTTTTCTGAAGGCACCAACAGGCTCCAGGCACCCATTGTATAAAATCCTGTTAATCTGGGAGCTTGCAATCGTGTTAACTTGTTTATGTTGCCACAGGACACGACATTTTCCGGGCATTTTTTTTCATGGCAATGCTAGGATTTAACAGGATGGAAGAACTCCGAGCCAGGGGATCTAAGGAAGATTTATTTTAGGAGCAGTTTCTGGAGGGAATGGAATCCAACCCCCTGCTCATCAGGGCTGATTTAAAGCTCCGGGTCCCACAGAGGTTTGTCCAGCCCAAGTCTGAGGATGTACAAGGATGAAGATTCTCCAGATATTCAGGGTCGTGTTTTGGTCTTTAACAAATCAGCTCTTCCTCAATCCCGTGGCATGAAACTGTGTCAGGGGAGGTTGGATTTGGATCTCAGGGAAAGGCTCTTCCCCCAGAGGGTGGTTGGCACTGACCAGGCTCTCCAGGGCAGTGGGCACAGCCCCAAGGCTGCCAGAGCTCCAGGAGGGTTTGGATGATCCTCTCAGGCACAGGGTGGGATTTTGGGGTGTCTTTGCAGGGCCAGCAGTTGGGCCCAATCCTTGTGGGTCCCGTCCAGCTCAGGATATTCCATGATTCCGTGATTCAGACAGTGGGAACAGCCACAGTTTCCCCGCTCTGCCCTCCAGGCTTTATCTTTCTGCCGTGTCTGACTCCGAAGTGTTGGATGGGAAAGGATGGGAAAGAGGACTGGTTTCCCGCTCCTTGTTTCTGTTTCCAACAGTCCACAGTGGAGAGAAAACACCCTCATTAACAATCACCTTGAAGAGCAACACAATCTCCTCTTGGTTAGGGTTTTTCCCCCCCCAGATTTTCTCCTCTTAGCTTGGAGCAATCGCACAGGACCTCAGTCCCAGCACACGGAATGACGAAGCAGCTCAGGTGGATCAGAGGAAAAGCTGAGAACTCTGCTCGTCGCTGCAGGAAAACAACGTGCCCAGGAAGCTCCAGATAACCCATTCACCTGCCCCCACGGAGCCAGAATCCATGGGCTGGTCCATATGGAAGCTGGAATTCACACAGAGTGAATGGAAATAAAGCTTCTCAATGCCTTTGGTATCAGAGCTATTTGTGCCTCTCTCTCTCAGCAAGTGTTTTCATTCTCTCCCAGACTGAGTGAGCATAAAGGAGCAACCCACTGTTTAGGATGCATTTAGGCTTAAAAAAACAAAGCCAAACACAAAAAAAAAAAAACCCTCAAACTTTTATCTCTGGTTCCCTGACTTCAGGAGATCGTCATCAAGTTTCATCCTACAGTTATTATTTATTGAGGAGAGGACTTCGAGGAGAGTGGGAGGATTTAGGCAGCTAAAGCCCACGGTCCCCCCACTAAAACAATCCCAATTTAGTCTCTCAGAATTGCATAAGTGAGTATTTCAGAGGCTGATCTGAGACATTTCCACATGCACACATGTGCATCCACACGGGTTATAAAACTGGCTGAGGTTAGTCCTGCCCCTGAAAGGAATTGCAAACGGTCTGAGCTTTGCACACTGTGTTCGGAGAGGAGAAATTCACCGTGTTCTTTCATGTGAAAAAAAAATGTTTGTTTGAACAAATTGGCCTTATTTTTAACTGAAAAGAACCACCCCCCCTTGAATGGCACGAGCTGCTCAGCTGAGTTATTGTGAGACAGAGCTCTAAAACCTGAAATAATTCCTGCGGCACGTTGAGAACCCTTTGCAGTTCCTTCCCTGCCACGAAGCTTCCACGTGTGTTAAATATACAGATACAAACACAGTCATTAAAGATTTGTTTTGCTGAAAAAAACCAAAAACAAAACCAAAAAACAACCCACAAAACATCAATCCACCTTCTACCAAAGCACAGGAGCTTTGAGATAAAAGCCCAGCAAGGAGAATCCCCAAGTGTGGCAGCGGAGCACGCTGATGTGCAAGGAAAAGAAGTGGTTGGGAAAGTCTGTTCATTCCAGGAGTTTGCTCAGGAAGGAATTCTGAAGTAATTCCAGTCCCTGAAGGAGCTGCAAGAAAGATGGAGAGAGAATAGAGACTTTCTACAAGGAGGGACAGGACACAGGGAATGGCTTCAAACTGCCAGAGGGCTGGGTTAGGTGGGATACTGGGGAGGAATTCCTCCCTGGGAGGAGGGGAATGGGATGGAATTCCCAGAGAAGCTGGGAAAATTAGTTAAAATCCTTCAGCCAGGACAGTCTCAACAAGTGTAACAGGGTCTCAGGAGGTTGGATCTCTTATATACTTGGGAGGTGATGACTGTTACCTTCGCAATATGCATTTACGAGGGTGGGAAATGGAAAAGCCCTTAGTGAACCCAAGGGCTTCCTGTGGGTCTATTTGAGGCAAACAGCAATTAAATAGGTGGACAATCACCTGAACCAACTTCATAGTGGGATATAATTCAGGAACAAGGGCGAGGTACAGGAGCCAACAGGAAAGAATCAGGAGAATTCCAAGGGAGTCCACGTGCAAAGGATCCAATTCACCCCTGGAGCAGCTCAGAGGAATCTTTGCACTCTCAGAGCAGCAGATGCACTGCCAGGGTTATGTAAAATGTGCTTATCTAGTCTTTGCACTCCATCAACATATATAATTAAGGATATTATTATTTACAGTCGAGGAGTGCTGGGGTGCCCTGGGACCGGGGCCCTGGTGTGTGTGGGGAGGCACAGCCCCTGCTCTGAGCAGGCAGATAAGGAGGGAACAGTCTGAGCTGGGGAAGGGATGGATCCCACAGGACACAGGCAGCAAAGGCAGGTTTAGCATCTGGATTAGCTGCCCTGTCCCCTTGTGCCAGTGGCATCAGCAAGGAGGAGCCTGTTCCTGGGCTGGAACAGGGCTGGGAGGAGCTCAGTTCAATGTGCTCTGGGGTTTGGATCTTGCACAGAACAGCAGGGTTTGCTGGGGAAAAGGTGTAACACCTTAAAACTTTCATCATTATACCTTCAACTGCCTGAAGAACCTGTGGCTGTCCCATCCCTTGAGGTGTCCAAGGCCAGGTTGGAGCAACCTGGGATAGCGGGAGCTGGCCCTGCCCATGGCAGGGGGTGGTGGGTGGGCTTTAAGGTCCTTTCCAACCCAAACTATTCCATCATTCTGTGATGAGTCTGTGACTCGCTGAAACCCTGTTCCAGCACCCAGTCACATCCCTTTGTCATTCCATGAGGGGGGGGTGGGAGCAGGACCAGCCTCTTACTGGAACCCTCCTCATCTGGTGCGCTTGTCTCTGCAGAGCCTTGCAAAAGCAGAGCCACTGAGGCTGGAGGGACCCTCTGGAGATGGTCTGTCCCAGCCCTCCAGCCCAGAGCAGGCTCACCTGGGGCTGGGATTTGAGTATTTCCAAGGACAGAGACTCCAAAGCCCCTCTGGGCAGCCCCAGAGCACCCTCACCGTAAAAAAGCCTTTCCTGATGTGCGAGTGAAATCCTCCCCGTGGCAGTTTGTGCCTCTGGCCACCCTGGAAAGTGCTGGGGCAGAACCAGAGGGTTCCCCAGCACCAGGAGGGCCATGTGGGATCACTCAAGCTTTGGGCTGGTCGTTAATCACGTCCCCATAAACCTTCCCAGACAGCTCAGCCTTGGAAGGTCACCCGGAGTAAATCACGGCCGGTGCTCAGCAGAGCTCAGTAATTACGGCTCAAGGTCACCCAGATAAACCCCAGCGTGTGTCTGAGGGGTTCTGGGGGTGCTGTGGGGCTCCTAAAACACAGCCCTGTGCACAACCTGGTGGCTGTTTGTTTGTGAGTGCTGCATAATTAATAAATCAATAATTAATAAAACAGCAGGAAAGCTGGAGGTTCATAAACCCCAGACTCGGCCACGACTGCAGGGGACTTTTTTTTCCCAAAATCTAGATAAAAGCTGGGATAATTTCTTATGTCCCAGTAGCAAAGCAAGTTCATCTTTCACACCTCTTTAGCATGGCTTTAATCACCCCTCTAGTCCAGAGGACTCCTGGTTTTTACACACTCATATTTGTCCTCTGTTGGGAGAGGAGGAAGATAAACAGAATTAAACCCGTGGTAAAGTTGTGGGACATCGAGTTAATTGCGCCAGTGGCAGCATGGGGCTGTTTGCTTGTTGCTGAACTGGTTTTAATTTCAGATAAATTAGTAATCAATGTAATTAGAGGGGTCTGTGTTGTGCTGAGGGGCTGCAGGTGCCTGTTTGAGGCCAATCCGTGTGTTAAACAGCTCCTGGTCTGCCCTTCACGTGCTTGTGGTGTTAGTGCAGGTACCTGGGTGGGATTAAACCTCATCCCTGACTGCAGGTGCAGACGGAGGCAGGAGGGAGCTCAGAAGGGAGCTCAGAATCCTTTGGCTCTCCCACTTCTGTGATCTTTAAACTGTTCTGTCAGTCCCTTCAAAAGTCTCTTTAAATAAAGTGTTAAACTGAGCCATTTAAATGGATTGAGCTGAAAGTTTTATCCTACGAGTCTTAGGCTGAGTTTTAGCCCCATTCTCCCAGTTCTTGGCAAACAGAAGCCTCACGTGTTACTGTTATTTCTGCAGCAGAAATGCACTGAAATGTCAATATGGACCAGACTTGTTGGGTCACTTCAGGCCTGGTGGCTTCCACAAACCTACCCCAAGGTTAATGTGGGTTTAATGCTTTGACTATGAAACAAGAAGTTAAAAAATCAATTGTCTGACTGTTTTCCTCACACAGATGCTTATCATGGGCAAAATATTATTTCTGATATCTATGTGTTATATATATATATATATTTTATATATATTTAGGGATATAGATATATTTTCTATATATTTAATATACAGGTTTTTAGGTGACCGGGACAAACCTGGAGCCTGCATTGCCTTCAGGCATTGTGGGCAGTGACTTTCCACGTGGGTCACTGGAGAGAAATCTGGGCCAGATAAACAAGGAAAAGGAACAAAAAAATGCATCTCAGGTAGTTTTCAGATGTTCCTGCAACTCAATAGAAGGCTGCAAGAGTATCATTCCAGTCCACTTGCTGTCAGGGGGAATTCAATTAACTTCAAAAAGCAAAATATGTGGAGAGCTTCAAAGTGATATCTCCAAAGTCACCTTGAAGTGAGGGAAGTCTTGGCTTGTTCCTGACTTTGTCAAACTGGAGAGAAGGTAAAAATTGCTTGCAAGGTTCTCCCGTGTCTCTGGGCACCCAAGTCCCTCTTCCCCTTCGGAGAAACAGGGATTATATTGAGGTTTTTTTATTTGTTTCCACCCCACTCTTCAGATTCAAGCTCGCCAAAGCGCTGCTTGTTGCCTGGCGCTTGAATTCCTCGCGAGGTTCCAGCAGCCCCATTTTCTGATCCCGGTGATACAAAGAAAGGTATTTTTTGCCTGTTCAGGTGAGAGGTCTTGGCATCCTTGAGC
Organism: Pseudotriccus pelzelni; assembly: GCA_035584735.1. Taxonomy (NCBI): domain Eukaryota; kingdom Metazoa; phylum Chordata; class Aves; order Passeriformes; family Tyrannidae; genus Pseudotriccus; species Pseudotriccus pelzelni. Next base: position 1,168,703 of record JAWMRA010000056.1, on the reverse strand, counting down.
AGCAAATAAGCAAGGCTGGTGGACAGGGGCCATTTATGGAACATCACCCGTGTCTGCAGCTCTGGGAGCGAGACCTGGAGCGGAAGCAGCTCCGAAGGGTGAATTCCTGCTCTGCTTTGGGGATGAGTTCACCAACTCAGCTGAGGTACTTAGGACTGAATTAAAACAAGAAAAAAAAAAACAAAGCAAGAATCCGTGAATTAGGGGCTTGGAAACTTATGGGAGTTTCATATAAAAGATTCCTGAATCCTGTCTGTTAATGGCAGAGGCAGAGGATCAATTAACAGAAAATAAGACCTTGATTTACAATTCCCTCAATTCCTCCATTTCTTCACATCCAGAATTGTTCATATTACAGGCTTTATTTTTAAACCTGTGCTTTTCAAAGGAGCCTGACAGTTGTCAGTCTCAGGCAGATTAAAATTCCCCTGACACCTCATGATTTCCAGCACTCTCATCCTTCATTATCTCAGGGAACTCGGGGCTCACGAACAGGAGTCTTAGAGATGACGAAAGTAGAGGTGCAGAGGGGAAGAAACTTCCCAGCTCAGGGTTTTTCAAGGGTTATAATTACACAATTCTCAGCACTTTCCAAGGGAAGAACACATGGAAATACCTGTGAACATAAGGGATCTCAGTCAAAGCTTTGGGCACCCACCCAACCCAACCTCGGTCTCTCCCAGCTCAGGTGGGTGAGGGAGTGACTGAGCTGCTCATCTCATTTAAATGCCATTTTAACACCCTTTTTAAATGCATTTGAAACTGCCAGCATAAATTTCTGCCTTGGAAATGGCAAAGGAAAGCTGTGCATGTATGGATGAGGAGCAAACTTCTGTTAACATTAGAAATTTGGGGAGGCTATTAATAGATCCAGTCAGTGATGCTAAAAGAGTGTGTGGTGAATTCGAGCTGCTGCTTTCAAGTGGGAAAAAAGGGAGTGTGTGGAAAAGAAATCCTAGATTTCCACTGGGGCACTGCTCAGATTAGCCCTAATCTTTCCAAATGGGAAGGGGGTGGGGAAGGGAAGGCTTTTTATGTTTTAAACCGAACATCAGGGACCGGCTGCAAAAACCCGTCCCAGTAACAAAGGGGAACCCCACCCCGGCAACAGGCTGTGCTGCAGAGGGAAAAACCCTCTGGAATCAGAGGTTGGAATGCTGACCCAAGGGAATGAGGGCTCTGGGGATGGGCTGGGAGCACGTGGGTGCTGCAGAGCATGGAGCAGTGTGTGAGGAGAGAGCCGCAGAGCAGCCCCGCTCGTTGATTAACCGTGCTGCATAATTTATGCTTCTACTTATTTAATCACTCTGGAGCTCTGCTATTTGCTGGCAGTTGCTAGATTGCTTTATTAAATTTAGGCTGTGTTGAAGGGAATTTATTTTTGTGTATTCCTCCTTCGTAATTTTTCCCCCTTAAACGCTGTCACATAAATCACGGCGTTATCGATGGATCTGCATGCGGAGCTTTGCTGCTCAGTTCTGGTGCCAGAATCTTCTAAATCATGTATGACATATGTATTATAACTTACTTCGCACTATTCTTCTCAGTGATGGATTTACTTCCTTTGCTTTCTCCTCTTTTATAGCAGACAAAGGAATTCAGGCCGGAAAACGATGGAGAGAAAAAAAAAATTGAAATCAAGATTTTGTCTCTTTACTCAGAAAAGTGAAAGACCTTGACATGGGAGAGATCTGTTAAATCACACTGAACATCAAACACACCCAGCTGGCTTTTGCTTCCCCTTCCCAGAGGAGTTGAGGGGGTTAGAGGAGGAGAAAGGGGCTTTGTGGATGTGTTGGTTGCAGGGGTTTAAGCCAAGGAGAGGATTAAACTTTATAATCACCTCGGAATGGTTTGGGTTGGAAGGGACCTCAAAGCTCATCCCGTGCAACCCCTGCCATGGGCAGGGACACCTTCCACCAGCCCAGGGTGCTCCAACCTGGCCTTGGACACTTCCAGGGATGCAGGGGCA
>JAWMRA010000056.1:1115381-1166631 GCA_035584735.1 Pseudotriccus pelzelni | reverse complement strand
TGCCATGGGCAGGGACACCTTCCACCAGCCCAGGGTGCTCCAACCTGGCCTTGGACACTTCCAGGGATGCAGGGGCATCCTCTGGGACATCCATCCCACCCCTCCCCACCCTCACAGGGAAGGATTCCTTCCCACTATCTCACTATCCCACTATCCCATCTATCCCTGTCCTCCAGCAGTGGGAAGCCATTCCCTCCGTCCTGTCTCTCCAGGTCCTTTTCCAAAGGGGCTCCCTGGAAGGAGGAGGAAACTCTAACACTCAGTGTTCCTAAAAACTCGGAAAACGTGGGTTCTTTTCCCCCTTTTTCCTTCCTTAATCTCTTGTGTCATTCCCTCTCCAGACCTAATGAATGTGGGCAGGTCGGGAAGACAAATTTTAGAGAACTGCTGTAATTAATTCATTGACTGCCCATAAAACTGCCTTTGGATGAAGGGCCTGAGCTGTATTTACCTGCTCTGTAAACCCACCGAGTTTCTCTTTTGGAAAGTTTCAGCTGCTCCCATTCCTTGTTGGAGAGACTTTACACGGAGATTAATTCGTTTAAAGGGTAAGGAGGCAGCAGATGCACTTTTGTGACGGTTAAAACACCCCAGCAACCCCAGTCTTAGGCACAAACGTATTTTAAGCCAACCCACATTTGATTTTTAAGGACAAATCACTCTTTTAAAATTAAGTGCCGATTAAAAAATGGCATTTCCCTTTGTAAAAATCTCCCCCTCCTCCAATTTAGACTCAAGCAGAAAATATTTTCCTCAAAAGTCCTCACCAGAAGCCAAATATTTACAGCACTGGTGTCTATTTGTCAATATATGCTGATGTGTACGTAACAGGGGGTTGGATTTAATTTCCTACTTGTTATTTGTCTGAAGGGGCTTGATTTATGAATGCTTGCATATCTGTGTGGAGATATCTTTCAGCTGCTTGAAAACTACCCCATGGAACTGTTTTTTAATGGAAAATTGTTTTTCCAGTTATTCATCTCCTTGCTAGAATCTGCTTCCAGTGGTAAAATTAAGTTTCCACCAATCATTTATTTATTTATAATTTTTTTTTTCGCCCAGGCAGCTGTCAACATCATCCTGATTCCGCTTTTCTCTGCCAAATTTACATTCTTCCTTAGCAAAATAAATCTCCCACGGGTTACAGGATTTTTTTCTCTCTAAAGCTATCCCTTGGATATCCACGAGCACAGGGCTGGATCCCTGTAAACCCTCCAAAAAAAAGAAGGGAAAAAAGGCATTTGAAATTACAGCTTTTTAATGAGAAAATTAACTCTGCAGTGGTTACTCAGGGCTGCTTTTTTTCTTTTCCCATCTGTTTTATTAACCATCCAAAGTGGAACAGGCCTAATCTTCCCAGATTAAAGTCCCACAAGTTTGAGGGCTGGCGTAGATGCAAATATTCTTTTGTAGTCTCTGCTCAAATACTTTAATCCTCAGAAAAAGGAGGCATTAGACTTGTAATATGGAGATCCCGCGTCGTGCTGGAGTTTGGGTTGCCCAGAGAAGCTGTGGCTGCTCCATCCCTGCATCCCTGGGAGGGTCCCTGCCCATGGCAGGGGGTGGCACTGGGTGGGTGCCGGGCAGGAATTCCTTCCCAGTGTCCCACCTAACACAGGCCGGGATAAAACTCACCTGGCAGCACATCTGCAAATGGAAACACGCTCACAGGGAAGTGCCAACCAATACAAATTCAAGGAATGACATTCCCAGGTGGCTGAAACTCCCAGAGCTCCAGCAGTGTTCCCTTTCCCATCCCCTCTGTCCTGCTGCCTCGACAGCCTCCTCAGCGCCCTTTCCCCGGCCAGGGGGAGGGAGGTGGCAGGATTAGGGCTCTCCCTGGAAAGACACCGGTGGGAAGCTCTGGAATTGCGTTATTGCCTCGCTGCCTTACTGGAGCAAACTGGGCTGGCCCTTTTTTTCCAGCCAGGACTGCAAACAACCCGTGTGTTCCGTGTGCCTCACCCACACCCTCCCCCCCGCACCCGCTCCTTACATAAATCCCCGAACCCCCTCCTTGTTCCACGTGCGCTCCCGACGAAATTGCCTCCCAAATTCCGGCAGCAGTGTCATGGAAAATTTCATCTGGGAGTTGTGCTAATTCAGAGAGGGACAGAAAGCATCAGGTCCCATTCCCTTTCCTCGGCCAAGCGTTCCAGAGCCGGGCTGTGGTTTAGCTGGGGGAGCCCTGAGTGACAGGTACGCTCTGACACTGATGCTGCCTTGTAAATCACTGCCACTGCTCCCAGGGGCGTCTGATAGGGCAGCTTTCTCTGCTCTCCTGTTCTCCCCTTTCGTTTTTCCTGACTTCTCCCCCGGGTTTACCTCCAGCCAGCTCAAAGCAGGCTCGAGGTGGTGCCAAGGACCTCTCCCGGCCACTGGCACCGGGTGTTTCGGCAAGGAGAGAGCGCTCCCTTGGAAAATGCCGAGGCTTTCGCGCTTTCCTCGTCATCCCAGAGTCGCTGAGGTTGGGAAAAGCCCTCCCAGAGCATCGAGTCCAGCCCCATCCCCACCTTGTCACCCAGCCCGGAGCACCGAGTGCCGCGGCCGGGCCTTCCTTGGACACCTCCAGGGATAGAGGTTCCACCTCCCCGGGAATTCGGGTGATGGGGGGCTCTGCACTTCAGCCTGGGTCTTTCAGGGCCCTTGACTGCACTGTCAGGCACCAAAATATCCCTGCTTGGGGGCATTTCCTCCCCTCCTGGCAGCAGGAGAGCCGTGGCCCTTGTGCTGCTGCTGCTCAGGTGCTTTTGCTCTGCCTGGCTGGGTGAGCTCCTGCCGGGCATTCCCAGCGCTCAGAATCCCAAGGATGTGTCAGGCACTTCAGGAATCCTGATTTAACAGCAGGGGGAGGTGGGACATCTATCCCAACAATCAAATTGGCAGCCCAATAACAGGAATCCAGGAGAAGGTGGAGCCAAGGAGGTGATAATGAAGTCCAGAGGGACTCCCTGAGCTCATGGTTTTGGGGGAATTGCTTCCCTCTTCTTTGCCTTGCTCTAAAAAATAAAGTAGGGCTATTTTCAAAACCTCCCAGGTTTTGAAGTCGTAGGCCAGTGTTCTGTTGAGGTCATCTCAAGGTGCTTTCTCAGCATTTTAAATTAAAAAACGAAGAAAAATTTACTTCTCCTGAAGAGTTTGTGTGTCTGAATGGTCCCAGGAAGAAGAATATTAAAGAAAGTTGATTTCACAGACCAAGATGGAACGATGAAGGCCTTTTTGGCACAAGAACTGCGCTGCCATAACTCAGAATGGAACCCAGAGCTCTGGAATTAATTGATATTAATTCATTATTTGTGTAACATAAATCATGTAATTACCATGTGCAATTTCCATTTCAAACTCGGTGAATTCATCACTTTGTGTCCTTGTAAACTGTGGTCGAATCCAGCACCTCATTTTTATCTTCATGGAGCTTTTTGTTAATTAATTCTTCTCCACCATAACTCGGGGCTTGTTTTCTCACTGACATGTGCAGTTCAGGTGTGGTCTGTGGTGCCAGAAGGGGACAGGAGGGACTCAAGCCGTGGATTGCTGAGTCTCCAAATGGTTCCTCCAGTGGAACTGGGAGTGTCTGTGAGGTCAGTGCAGGTCTCAGTTATTTCATCTGCTCACATCTCAGTTTTCCTGAAGCCTCTCACACACAGCGTGGTGCCTGGTAAGAGTTTGGGTCACTTCTCCATGTTTTTCCTCCTGCAGAGGGTGGTTGATTGGTTTGAAATGAAGCTGAATTGGTAAAGGTGGGCTTTGATCTGGCAAAATCCCGGGACAAGGGCTGTCTCTCGGGTTGTCAAGAGATCAGGGCCAGGAGCTGCACTTGGGTGATCCTTGTGCTTTCTTTCTGACTCCAGACATTCCAGGATTCCCTGCCTCTCATCCTGCCCCGAGGAGCAGTGCCCGTGACCTCCCGTGTGGCACTCGGGGCACCTCGGGCTTGATTGCTGTGAAAATGCACGGCAGCTGCTCGTTCATTTCCCTCTAAACTCCCATTTTTAATTAGCTGTCTACTCAGAGCAGTGTATCAGCTCACCACTGACAGTTAGACAGCCAAAGCTGTATTTTTAGTTCTCGTGCTCTGCTTTTGCCTCTTGATGCTCATACTCTTCTTTTCTCATAATGTAAAACTATTAATTAATGAGAGACTATCACTCACACGCTGCCACTGGCTGTCAGTAACTAACAAATGTGATTTAAAAACCACCTCAACAACAAAACAGCGAGCACACAGAGGTGGCAGGGAGACAGGGGAGATGAGAGAAGTTAATTGCTGGACTCTAAAATATGTGGGGAGAGGAGGTGTTGAAAAAAGTTTACGTGGGGGGGGGAATTAATGAGGTGTAACAAATTAATTAGAAAAGCTGAAGCTGGAAGTGAAATCCTAATTAGAAAAGCAGCAAGGACACGGACTGGAGTCTCAGGGACGGGGGGGATGGTTCTGGTGTGGACAGGACAGCTCGAGGACCTTGCTGCAGGTTGTTTGGAGCCCTGCAAGGGAGCTGTCGCTGTTGTGCTCCCCAGAGCAGGAGTGTGGGAAGCAGCAGAGCAGGTTTCGGGGTGTCCCAGCATTAACTCAGCCCTGCTGGGCCGCAGGGAGGGGTTTGGGGGTCCCAGCTGGTGATGGGCAGAGCTGTGTCGGGTGTCCCCAGGGACAGGAGGGTACCAGCTCTGCTCTCAGCCCTGCCTGCAGTTCCTCTCCCGGGCTGGGGCAGCAGCGGGGACAGGGAGAGGTGCAGGGAGTTGTCCTGCTGCTCCTGCAAACAGGAGGGCTGGTGTTGAGCAGGGGGCTGTGGCATCAAGCACTGAGCTGCTACTGCAGGACAAACCTCCCTTCTCCAAGCAGTCAGAGAGTCTCTTTTCTGCTGTGTGCAGGCAGAACCCTCTAAATGGGGCTGTTGTGCCTGCCTTGATGGGGTCACCCAGGGACAGCCCCACTCCGACATCCCCTCCTCCCTGCCCCAGCCCTCCTGACTCCGCTCTGGGTGAGTTGTGCATGTGATAAGTTGCCCCTCACAGGGTTATCTCTCCCTTTGAAAGGAGAACATCTGAGCACTGAAATGCCTTTTTTCATCTCCGGGCATGATAATGTTCTCTATCAGTCTGTGCTCCCAAACCTCTTGGCACCAAAGAGAATGAAAAAGATGCCCCTTGATTTCCTTGGCGAGTCTGGACGAAGCCTCTGCTTTTTACACTCTCCTGGATGTGAGGAGGGAAAACCAGGCTGAATATTAACAGACAAGGCTGAGGCAGTGTTACAGCACAGTTCCCAAGGTATTTCTTATCTGGGTTTTTGGATCACATGCTCCGGGAGGTCATCTATTAATAGGTTGTAAAAGCTCACTTGGTGATCATTAGATGCTGGGAATGAATTACAAGTCCTTCGTTTGAGGGAGATGTTGTGTTCAAGAGGTCAGTAATTAAAGCAGGGCTGGCTCTGTGTTAATGTTTTACCTTTAGCTGGTTAATCAACTCGTGCTAAGGATCCTTTCTTAACACATTAAACACACACTTAACATATGACATGTCCCTAGAGCTGTTGATAAACACCTTGGAATGATATTTAGATTTTTTTACACATTCCTTCTGTTCTCTTGGATGACTATTTTGGTGCATTTTAGAAATCTTATAAGCAGATGCTTGTACCATCACTGGCACCTGATTTTGCTATTCCATTACATGTCAGTTCATCCTTTCATCTTCCTTGTTCACCTTCCTTGTTCAGCATCCCCCATGAAAAGACTTTAGGAAGTTTACTTCAGATTTGCCATTCTAAATGTTCTGTATCACACTGTCTGGCAGGCTGCTCTCTCCCTCCATGTGACCTTTTAGAACTGAGCCTCTCCTCAGAGTATCTGTGAACGTGGCTCCAGCTGAACACGGAACTCTTTGCTTAGACACAACACTATTTTTTATTCAAAAAATCAGTGCAAGGGGTCATCAAATCTTCATTTGAAGCCTCCTCCTTCTTGCCCTGCAGTGTGAAGGTGTTGGATCTGCTGGTGCTGCAGTGGAATAAGCCACATGTGCACGGGGATTCTCTTTTCCGTATCACTTTCCAAGCCCGAGCCATCCCAAAGTGCTTTCCCAAGTCAAATTACCTATTTATGGGCCTGTGCAAACTAAGCCTGATGTGCAAGACTGCCCGGGCAGCTTTCAGCACTGTAATTGTCTTAGTGTGTCTACTAAGTAGTTACAAATCTCATCACTCCTCCCTTGCCCTCAGCTTGTTCAGCATTTCTCAGCACTGAGTGCGCTGGGATTTAATTTACTGGAATTGCTGCCACAGGATCTTCCCCTGGACTTTTCAAACAAGGTGCTTGGTGTGGCTGCAGGGCTCTGCACTCGTGTGGAGTGGAAAACCAGAGAGTCACGGGATGGTTTGGGTTGGGAGGGACCTTAAAGCCCACCCAGTGCCACCCCCTGCCACGGGCAGGGACACCTTCCACCAGTCCAGGCTGCTCCAAGCCCCATCCAAAACTTCCCGGTGTGAGTGAGTGAGTGAAAACCCTCCCTGACAGAGCCCAGCAAAGACTACAGTTCCCACCCCCACTGTGATATTTGCTTTATTTCTGCTCCTGCGTTTTCTCCCTCGCCTTGTGTGTGGTTTAAAGCAGTTGAAAACAGGAGTCGGTGTCCTGTGTCAGTCTGGGTTAAATCACAATGTTATCCTGCCTTCCTCAGCAGATCTTCCCTCTGTACACTGACTAACTGAGAGAACAAGTCACTGCTTTAGTTTAGGCCCTTTTTGTTTGGTTCTTTTTTTGGTGCCCTGGATCAGCAGCCAAAGTTCCCTGGAACCATCTCCCACCCAGGAATGAAGTTCCCCACATCCCTCTGGACTGTTCCAGCATGGAAAGGGACTGCACTGGGCACTGGATGGACCATGTTGGTGCACACAGACAATCAGGAAGGGTTTGTGCCCTGCAAACCTGCGCTTGGGATGGGCCCCAGGGAGGTTTCCCACCCCGTGCTGGAGTCGCTCCTCCCTGCCAGCCAAGCAGGGGGCTTTGGGGAGGCCAAATCCCAACGTGGACAAGGCTGAAAGCAATTCCTGCCCGGGCAAACCAGCAGGTCTGTGATGGTGCAGAGCAAGCCCAGCCAGAGGAGATGGTTTTGTCCTGAACGAACGTTGAGGATATTTTATTTGAATTAGGAAAATCCTGTGGCCTGGTTCCTCAGAGCTCAGGGGGCTGCAGTTTCATTGCTCAACCCCTCAGGCAGTGACAGCATCAGGAATGAATTCCAGGGTGGGAGCAGGACTGGATAAACTGGATTTCCACCCAGCCAAGGTTGGGGTTTACAGCATTTAGGATCGCGACTCGAGCTTTTAAAACCACAGGGGGGACAGAGGGAATATTTTAAGAGCTTCAGGCTGCAGATACTGATGGAGGGAAATCCAGGTGGGAGAAGTTAATGGAGCAAAAGCCTTTGCTAGAAAGGACTGGGAGAGCAGGGAAGCAATCCTTGTGTTTCTTGGGTCCAGCATTTATCCCGAAGCTCCTGGGCCAGGATTTCTTCTCAGTGCCATTAACAGCCGAACCCAAAGAGGTGCAGGATGCAGCAGAGGGGGCAGATGTCAAACCAAACCTACAGGTTTGAAGTTGGGATCTCTGTGATGGACTTTGGGGTCAAACCAAAGCTTTTCTGATCAGATCCTGTGCCCCCCAATCCTGTGGTTACTGGCTGATGACTCCGAGGGTAGGAATGAATAATCTCCATGATTTTTTCCCTTTCTCCCCTTCTTTTTGCTGAGATAGAAATGCTCTTTCCTTCTCTTTTGAGGTAGGAATGCTCTTTTCTAACTCGTTGGCGTGTCAGGGAGGATCAATAAGTTCGTCTCTTTCCTTGTGTCTCTTCTTCTCCCCAATTATATTTGATTTGAGTTTGAACTGAGAGTGTTCAGTTACAGCACTTGGTACTTCTCTGGCAGAAACCCGGATAATTTGGGGCAATTTACTGCAGCTTTTTGTGCATCAGTTGCCTATTTTTAACCAAGATAATGAAAGTTTGCTCTCCCTGTCTGTGATGTCTCCTAATCCATGTTCCTGACCTTGCCTGGGGCCCATATTTATGTAATATCCAGGTTTGCAGTGCAAACAATCCTGTTCATCCTGTATTTTTGTTTACCCATCAGGCTCATGGGGATTTTTTTTTAATTATTGGAAACCCCTTTACCTGTGTTTGTTCAGACAGAAATTATCTACACCAGGACACGCAGGGGAGCATTTTGTTCCGTGCCTTGTCTTTATTGGACTAAAAGGAAAGGTGAGATGGGCAAAACAGGAGCACCAAAACATTCCCACAGCTGCCTCCCACCTTGAAACCACTGGTGGGACCCATAAATTTGAAATATTTGGCTTAAGGTTTGGGAGATTCTGGATAGAAACACTGCCAATGGAGAGGCACCACAGGGATTGAAACCACACTTGGATTTAATTATTCATAGAGAAGCATTTTGTCCTGTCAGGGCACTTGTCCTTTGCTGTCAAGGCTGCAAGCACCAATTTCCCTTCTCTAAATAGGACCTGGAATAGTCTGGGAATTAGTAAATACAAAAAGTCCTGGCTGGAATTGTTATGATTTTGGGTGTCATGGAATGATGATCCTGTTAAATGTGCTCCAAACAATAAGTCCATCCATAATTGCCCATAGGCTGAGTTTCCTATGCAGTCTTTTGCTTTTGTATCAGCAGGAAAAAAGTGATCCTATTTGGGAGTCCAGGTAGATCCTTGGCTGAAGATGATGAAGGTGTGAAAAGGGGGCTGTTTTCTTGGTCTGGTTCAGAGGAAACATCATTTTCCCTCTTGAAATGTGATTTTGCTTGTCATAAACCATAAACTCACGGAATGCTTTGGGCTGGGAGAGACCTTAAAGATTATTTAATTCCAGCCCCCTGCCATGGGCAGGGACACCTTTTACTGGCCCGGGTTGCTGCAGCCTGGCCTTGGACACTTCCAGGATCCAGGGACAGCCACAGCTTCTCTGGGAATTCCATCCCAGCTCCTCCCCACCCTCCCAGGGAAGAATTTCTTCCCAATATCTCAGCATCCCACTCTGGCAGTTTAAAACCACTCCTCCTTGTCCTGTCCCTTATTCCAGCAGATCCTTTGGGTCAGGATCTGCAGGTGGTGCCTGGGGCCACTGCTTTAGTGCAGCCCTATAAATGTCTATTCCTGAGGCCACCGCCTGCCCTGGGGTGCTGCTGGTTCATCTCCCAGCCCAGGGTTAATCAGAGGTGGCCAAGCTGAGCTCCTGAGTGCCCTGGAGCCCTTGAGCATCACCCACACACTTTTATGAGCCCCTGTAGCTCATTCTGATGTCGTGGCAATTCCAGCTGGGTGCCAAGCTGGATTTGGGGGCAGGGGCAGCTGCCCCTCCCTGCCTGCCTTGGCCCTGGCCTGTGCAGGGCTATTTCTGCCAAAGGTTGGGATTGGAGTTGGGATTGGAGCTGTTTGTCCCCTCCCAACACCTGCCCCACATTCCCAGGCTTTCCTGAACTCTCTCCTGGCTATGTTTGTAGCTCCAATTCCACGGCATCCAAGGCCAGAAGGGACCACCAGATCCTCTGAGCCTCCCTATATCACAGCCCATTATGTTCCAGCCGCCTCCCCCCTGGAATTCTTCACTCCCAGGCTCTAAACTTTGATGCAGTGCTCCTGTGCCCGCTGCTCCATCCCAGGGGCAGCTGCAGCTGAGACAAACGTGCTCTGCCCAGGCCCAGGGAGGCTCATAAAGCGCATCAGGGGCCTCCAGAGTGAACAGGACTTGTATATCCTCGGCCTGAGACTCTCAGAGCTGCCTGGGGGACTGGGAGGCTCAGCTGCCATTAATTTTAATGGAAATTTAGTACCCAAGTGCCCTGGGTAGTTTTGAGAAACCCTCTTTTTTAGTGGGAGGCATAAAAGTTCCCATTAGGAATTAGCTGAATTGTGTGTGTACCTCGTTAGTGTTGGATGCTCCAGAAGGAGAGGATAAAATATCCTGTTCCACACAATTATACCCTGACCTGCTCCAGGGGTGGCATCTCCTTTCCTGGCTTGTTGTTGGCTTGAAGCTTGGGAATTTATCCTCCTTTTTAACTCCTTAGCCCACTTAACATAACTCAGGAAGTTCTTGGTGACCATAAAAACGTCTCACGGGGGTTTAAGTTCTACTCCTTTATCAATATTGGTATTTAGGAAGTAGGAGACGACTCCTAATTGTTTTACTGAGCTCTGGCATGTGACCTACAGCTCTCATTAGCACCAGCTTCCACTGCCAGGGAGCCTGTGGAAGACAGGAAGGAATTTTCTCCAGGATGATAGTACTGCTTGTTGCTGTTAATGATGGCTGATGTTTTCATGAGCGTTCTCAGGCATCGAAATTTAGGAAGCTTCAGTGGTGGGGTTCAGGATTTTCTGTTCAGAAGGATTTACAGAGACTCGGCAGAAGTAACCTGTGAGGCAGGATGACATTTTGGAGGTGTACTAGGAGGGGATGCTCATGGAATCATTAGGGCTGGAAAAGACCACCAAGTCCAACCTTTGGCCGAATCCCACCAACTCACGAAGTGGGATGTTCTACTCCCTTCCTTTAGCCCTTCCAGGGAAGGTGACCCCACACACCCCCTGGGGAGCCTCTTCCATGGATCAGACTTCCCGTGGGTCACTCTCCACTTGCAGGGTGTTAACAACATCTGGAAATGCCTCGGGCAAGGTAATTCCCTATCACATTCCTCAAAGCTCCCCTATAAGCTCCCACCAATTTGCTCCCATGGCTTTGTTGCCCTGTGCTATCAGCAGGGATTCCAGTTCTAATTGCCCTTCGTCCCTCCCCTCATCCACAGCCTTCCTGCAGGCTCTGCCCTGATCCCTTTGGGTGCCAGGGAGTGGTTCTGTTGTGTCTCTGGGATCGCTCACCCCAGGGAAGGCAACAGCTCGGAGGAAACCTCGCAGTTTGTGTTCAGTACACCTGCCTTCCTAATTACTACATGCCAGGTTTAATTGTATGAGTGCAGGTACCTGAGCAGCCTAATCCCCCTGACGTGTTGTGACTAGAACAGCCCACGTTCATTCTTTGGGTGCATGTTGCCCAAAATTGAAATATTTGTCTTTCTTTGACGCACAATATAATTATCCTGAAGAACCTCAAGGTTCTTCCCCCTCCCCAGTGAAAGTGGTTTGGTATCAATGCTCCTTAGGCAATAATTTCTTTAGCAAATATCAGGAATTTTGGGCAAAGCAGAGTTTTACCTTGAGAAAATGCTCAGGTGCAGATCAGATCCTGTTGGTGTAAATGTAAGAAACCACCCTGATGCAGCTTCATTCCCTTCAGGCAGAGACAAACTTTAGCTCTCATTTAAAAGCAGGACACCAAATTTTATGGGTTGATATTGCAGCCATAAACTGAGCCTGACTTTAGCAGGGATGAGCCTAAACAGCAGCAAGAGCTCCCATGGAGAGACAAGATTTACAGTGGCCAAGTGTCCTGATGGAAATCCTGCGACCTTTCTTTATTTTGTGGTGCAGTAATTTGAGCTCAGCCCCGACAACCCTGGACAGTCAAACCTCACCTCCAACCACAGCACAGATTTTTTTTTTGTGAGTCCTGAATTTCTTTGGAGCCCTCCAGGCTCCGCCTTGTGGCCCTGTCCGAGCTGAAAGGTCTCAAAACCTTTTATTCCGTGAAAATTGGGGTAATCTCACCATTTCACAGGGCCAGAGAGTGAAGGATTAGGAACAGAAACAAATATGAGGAGGGAAGAGAAAACCCAGCAGGGCTCAGCTCCGGGAGCAGGACGTGGCACAGGCTGGGGATGTTGTTGCTCACCAGGAGAGATGGTTTTGGTGAGTTTTTAATCAACTTCTTCCCATCAGGGTGCTGCTGGTCAGAGGGTGCACAGCTGGCACAGGGCCTGGGCACCCAAGGGCCCGAGAAGGTGGGTAAAGATCCACCAGAAAGCTTGGCTTTGGTTCCATTCAGGGGAGGGCAACCTCGCTGGCACCAGGAGCTGATCCACCCTCGGCAGGACTTTATCAGAATGAGACCTTACATCTTTACCCTGGCACACAGGTGCTAATGATGGGCCAGTCTGCGTAATTGGAGCCCTGGAGGGAAAAGAGGGAATGCAGACCCTGGAAAAGAAGGTGCTGCAGGAGTTAAGCGAGGGGCTGGCTTAGTTCCCAGCTCTGTCACAGTTTCCTGGGTGACCTTGGCCGAGCCGCACAATCTTTCTTTACCTGAGTGCTGTGTGTGGGAGTAATGATGTCTCCTCGGGCAGAGAGACGCCTTTCCTGCTGCATTCTGATGCTCCAGCGTCTGGGATCACAGGTGTTCCTGGAAAAGCGGGGCACTGCCGTGTAGATTGTTCTCTCCTCGGTGTGTCTGGAGCGGGCACGGAGCTAAACAAATACAGATATCAGCACACTAAAGCCTGCTGGATTCCTTCCTCCACACTGCAATCCTGGCAGATGTGCTCCCAGCAAGATGCCACCGTCTTCCACAGCTGAGCGGAGCCCGAGTGCGGGGGAAACAAAAGAAGAAGATTAATTAGGCTGTCAGCACGTGGAATTGGGGCTGGGGATGGCAGGAAGGCTCTGGAGCCTGGGAGGAGCTTGTCCATGTTTTTAATTATAGAAACTGAGAGGGATGGTGACGCTCTGCTGGCTGTGGAGCTGTCTGGGGACACAGGGAAGGGTTTGGGGACACAGGGAAGGGTTTGGGGACACAGGGAAGGGTTTGGGGACACAGGGAAGGGCTTGGGGGGATGCTCTGCTGGCTGTGGGTGGTTTGGTGACACAAGGAAGGATTTGGTGATGCTCTGCTGGTTGTGGGCAGTTTGGTGACACAGAGAAGGGTTTGGTGACACAGGGAAGGGTTTGGTGACACAGAGAAGGGTTTGGGGGGATGCTCTGCTGGCTGTGCGTGGTTTGGTGACACAGGGAAGGGTTTGGTGACACAGGGAAGGGTTGAGGGTGATGCTCTGCTAGCTGTGGAACTGTTTGGTGACACAGGGAAGGATTTGGTGACGCTTCGCTGGCTGTGGGTGGTTTGGTGACACAGGGAAGGTTTTGGTGATGCTTTGCTGGCTGTGGGTGGTTTGGTGACACAAGGAAGGGTTTGGGGGGATGCTCTGCTGGCTGTGGGTGGTTTGGTGACACGGGGAAGGTTTTGGTGATACTTTGCTGGCTGTGGGTGGTTTGGTGACACAGGGAAGGGTTTGGTGATGCTTTGCTGGCTGTGGGTGGTTTGGTGACACAGGGAAGGGTTTGGTGACACAGGGAAGGGTTTGTTGATGCTCTGCTGGCTGTGGAACTGTTTGGTGACACAGGGAAGGGTTTGGTGACACAGGGAAGCGTTTGATGATGCTCTGCTGCCTGAGCAGTGCTCGCTGCAGGGGGTGGGGGCACCAAGCTTTGTGGGGTTGGACAAACAAATGTTATCTCTGCAGATGAACTGGCTCATTTCTGGAGCTCATTGGTCCCTTGAAAGCTTTAATTTCCTGCCAGCCCCTCTGGGGAGCCCGTGCAGGGATCTCTGACTGCTCTCCCCTGGGCTGGGCTGTGCCAGCACAGGCAGGTGCAGCAGGAGCTGATGTGCCCCCAGGGAAGGGCAGATGGTGCCTCAGCACCTCTGAGCCCCTGGAGTGCCAGCCCAGCTCGCTGTTCAGCTGCTGCTGCTCTGCTTGTGCCCCCTGAGAGCTGGGGCTGCCTGGGTTCTCTGGTCCTGTGGAGTTCTTTGTCCTGGAACACCTTCCATGGCCCTTCCAGAACGTTTTAGCTTGGCTTCCAACTAAACAGCAGCTTTTTTTCCCCCCTTATTTTTCCCCAGCCTAAAGTTATTTATCTGAAAGCTGAACTTTGCTTGCAGGCAAATGGATTTTTGGGATCAATTCACGAAAATGAGGCAGTGACTCAGTACCAGGCTGGGATGCAGCTCCCCTGTTCAAACAACAACAGCAGCCACCTGCAGCAGGGGAAAGAGCTGCCAGTGTGCACTTGGAGACCCGTTGTATCCTCCTAAAGATGCAGGAGGTGAACATGGCACTCAAATCCTTTCTCATTTAGTTCTGCTCCATTATATTCACCTCAGACACGAGCACCTGCTTTATTTGTTCCTTCCTTCAAAGAGGAGGGAGGGAGCTGCTTTGGGGGATATTTCAAGCCAGGTAATATAACCCAAACTCCCTCAGCTCTGTTTGCAGTTTCAGCTGGAGAAGAAGCTGTTACGGGGTGCTGGAGGCAAAGCTAAAGTGTTTTCTCCTGGAGCTGAGGGCTTTGAGGTGGGACAGATGTGCAAGGGGGGGTTCTCCCCTCTCTGCCTGACTAAATCCAGCTGCCAGGCTGAGGGAGAGCAGCACCAGCCAACCTGGCCCTCTCTGTGCAGGTGGAGCACAAGGAGCAGAGCAGGGCAGCCCTTCAGGAGTGGCAGAACTTTCATCTTCTTGTTTTGTGGTGGCAGAAACTCCCCCCATTGCAGCCCATCATGGAATTATGGAGTCAAGGAATGGTTTTTGGGTTGGGAGGCACCTTAAAGCCCATCCAGTTCCACCAGGCAGGGACACCTTCCACCATCCCAGGTTGCTCCAAGCCCTGTCCTACCTGGCCTGGAACACTTCCAGGGATCCAGGGGCAGCCACAGCTTCCCTGGGAATTCCATCCCAGCCCCTGGTCAGGTGTTCTGCCCTGATTTAAGGAATTCCACTGGGGCTGTGTCCAGGTGCTCCACACAATCCTTCCTTCTCTCTGCCCCCACAGAGCTGACGCTGCTGCCCGGGAAGGAGGGAAACATCCCATAAATCCTTTTGTTGCCTTGCTGTATTATAATATGTAGGAGTGTCAGGGTTTGGAGGCTGTTCCGTGCTCTCTGATGCTCATTTCCAGGCTGCCTTGCAGCTGCAGCTGCACTGGGATGGCACTGGGATTGTCCCAAGGACTCGCCGTCCCTCGGGCTGGCAGCTGAAGGCTCAGTGAATTCCAGAGGTATTCCAGAGCCTCCAGGCAACCCCTGTGATCCAAATGCCAGAGGATGCTGCGTGAGCCACCAGGAGCCCACAGCTTTTTTTCAGGGATCAAAAGGAGTTTGGGAAATTGTGCTTGCCCTCGTCCTCCGGCAGTTCGTCACTACAAGGTGCGATGGGGGCAAGTCTGGGCTCTTTGTGCCTGGATACAGAAAACATGGAACAAAGCTGCAATTACCCAAATCAACCCTCTGTTACAAGGCCAGAAATCATTCCTTGTTAACTGGTAATTAACATCTGCAGAGTGATTTGCATGAGAGTCAGAAATATGTGTTCTGTGACCTTTGTTTTTCAAAGCCGACAAAGCAAAGTGATGTGGGAGGGGTCAAGGCTGGTTCTGAGGGGCAGGATGGCCTCGTATAGCACCGGGGGGGTTAGACTGGATATCGGGGGGAAAAAATATCATGGAAAGGGTTGTAAAGCATTGGAATGGGCTGCCCAGGGCAGTGGTGAAGTGTTCAGTAAACCTGTGGATGTGGCGCTTTGAGGACGTGGTTTAGTGGTGACCATGGGGGTGTTGGGTTTGGTCTTAAAGGTCTTTTCCAACGGCACCAGTCCTGTGATTGTCATATTTGATGGTTGAAGGGTGTTTGCCTGAGCCACAACACAGTTTTATCAAAGATATGCCAATTTTCTATCCCAACCCATCCTCTACCGTCTCCAAACTGGCAGACACAGCTCAGAGAACACCTTTGCTGTTCACATGGGAGCTTTAT
Organism: Pseudotriccus pelzelni; assembly: GCA_035584735.1. Classification (NCBI taxonomy): domain Eukaryota; kingdom Metazoa; phylum Chordata; class Aves; order Passeriformes; family Tyrannidae; genus Pseudotriccus; species Pseudotriccus pelzelni. The sequence continues at coordinate 1,150,920 of JAWMRA010000056.1, read as the reverse complement.
TCTTTATTCTTGAGTTTATTCTTTATTATCCCTGTGAAGAGATTCTCATGAATACTTCAGGAGACATTTGTAAATAGAGCCTTAATTATTTAAATCCATTTTCCCCCTTCCTTACTTAAGGGCCGCCTTTTCATCCACCCAGGCTGAATTTATTACAGTGCTTAATAATGTTAATTTCAATCAAGGTTTGTATGTACACACCTCTGAAACTTGTACCCATCTGTTTGCCACGGGCTGGTTGGTTTGTTGTTTCTATAAAGCTGCCTTTTTTTTAATAGTAGATGGTTGTGTTCTCATTATCAGCTTCATCATTCAACTCCTCTTGGACACAACGTGGAACTGGCTCAGGCTCTGTGGATAATTAGGTGGCCAAGAAAGCTGAAATCAGCTGATTGTTTTCATTCAGCTGCTTTCCTGAGTATGTCCCTCTGTTCAGTTCTGGTGAGACCCCTCTTGGAATCCCACCCAGCCCTGGGGATGAGCACAGCAAGGACATGGAGCTGCTGGAACCAGTCCAGAGGAGGAACAAGACGATCAGGGGGATGGAGCAGCTCTGCTGGGAGGGAAGGCTGGAGTGTTGGGATTGTTCAGCCTGGAGAGGAGAAGCTTTGGGATCATCTGGTTGTGGCCTGCAAGGAAGATGGAGAGAGGCTGTTTAGAAGGGATGGAGGGACAGGACAAGCGGGAATGGCTTCAAACTGCCAGAGGACAGGGATAGATGGAATACTGGGGAGGAATCCTTGGCTGTGAGGGTAGGGAGACCCTGGCACAAGTTGCCCAGAGAAGCTGTGGCTACCCCTGGATCCCTGGGAGTGTGCAAGGCCAGGCTGGAACAAGCTGGACCAGTGGAAGGTGTCAGATTATTTCTGCCCCATAGGAACCAGCCTGAGTTCACCACTCCCCTCCTTCTGCTCCTTCGCCCACCCACAGCCCCGCTCGGGACCCTCTCCTGGAGCCCAGGACGTGGTCTGAGGGCTGCCCTGGCCCCAGGGTCGTGCCTGGTGTGACAGCAGGGCTGCCCCTGCCTCCTGCCTCGCTCAGCAAACACTCTGAACCCGAAACAAAGACAAAGACCCACCAAAAAAAAACCCACCCCTGGAGCTTTCAGAAATTCCACCTCACTGTGAGTTTTCCAAGAGTTCAGGAATACAAAAGTTCCTTGCCAGTTGTGCTGTAGGCAGGGGAGTTGCCTTTAAAACCCTAACCCTAACCCAACCCCAAAGTCTCAGCCACTTTTGTGCCCGTGGGCACCCAAAATTCCAACTGAACTTTGAGTGCCCAAGACAGACCTGACAACCAGATCCAAGTTTCAAAGCCACGGAGCCGCTTTTCGAACAATTATCCCAATTTTGCCTCCTACTAAATAAGTTGTTTTAAAGCTGAAATCCTAAAATCACTGAGGCTTTCAGTGACTGCCTCTGATTTTACTTACTGTTTTTCTTTTTCCCCCCAGCCACAAAGCCAAATTATACAGGGTATATCCCACGTAATTCCTTTCCTGGCCCTATCTTATCTCTGGCTCTTTAGCTGATGTGATTGAAAAACTCTGCCGTTCCGTGACAGAAATCCCAACAGGGAGCCCTAAAAGCCCTCCTTGTTCTTCAGGAGCAGGTCCAGTCGCTTTGAAACGGTGCTCCCTCTTGAGATATGTCTTTGTAGACATTCATTTATTGATTTTAAATTCATTATTTTTATTTAAAGGAAAGGCGGGGGGGGAAGCAAGTTGCAACTCTAAGGCTGTGCTGGAACAGCGTGGGGAGTGGGCTGCGGTGGGGAGGAGAGGAGAATGTTTGGATGCACTTGGATGGGAACCTGTTCTGTGTTGCAGGTGCCTAAAATCCCCCCGTTTTCCTGTTCCTTTCCTCCCAGCACTTGTGTTCCAGACCCTTCCCCAGAGTCCCTGCCCTGCTCCTGCTGCCACCCTGTTCCTGAGCCAGGCCAGGAGCCATCGGCCTCTTGCCCACCCGGGCACCCCTGGCTCATGTTCAGCTGCTCTCAGTCAGTCCCCCCAGGTCCCTTTCTGGCCCCCCACTCTGTCCCAGCCCGTGGGGCTGCCGGGGGGTGTGGTGGCCAAAGGGCAGGACCCTCATACCCCGTGTTAGTGCCATTCCCACGATCCCAGCCCCTGTCCCGGCATTCCAGCTGTGTTTGTGGCAGCTGACCAGCTCAGTTGTGCTGCCACAGCTCCTCCTGGCCGGGTCAGAGCTGCCTCATTAACACCGATCCCGAGCTCCGGCTGTTGCCCAGTTTCTCTCCGTACGCTGCCACCGTGACCCACTTTCCTTTCTTAGATCAAAGCTGCCCACCAGCATCAGCATTTTCCATTCTCCTCTCCTCTCCCACACATTCTCTCCTTCCAAAACACTTCGTCCCTCTCCACGAACCCTCGTGAGCGCGATTGTTGCCGGGAGTTCCTGATCTGCGTTAAAGAGCGGTTTGAAAGCCTTCAGTTGGGATTTGGGAAGAATGGAAGCCCCAGTGAGGGAAGAGGACCCATCAGGCAGGAGTTCATGGCTGCAGACACTCAGCCACGGGGCTCTGCACGGGTTCTGGGACGTTCATGCAGAGAAAGAGGCTGCTGATGGTTTATTTTGCAGAAGTTCTTCTTAGTTTCTCTTGGGCACCGGCCACAGGTTGTCTTGGAGACTCTGGAAATCCAGGAGCTCTGGAGGGATGAAGCTGCTTGAACTTTGGTGCCTGTGGTCCTTCTGAACCACACTCAGATGTCCTGGTGAGGGGGTGGCCTTGGACACCTCCCCTGGGACACCTCCCGTGCCCTGACCCAGCACATCCCACAGCTCCCAGCCCCAGTCGCAGCAGCAGCAGCCTCCTGGTGCTTTCCTGGGATAATTAGCTCATTAACGGGGGTAATTAGGCTGGTTGCCACTTTGTGCTGACTCAGCTGTGCTGTGTGGGTCCATCCCAGGGGGAAATCCGGCTCCATGGAGGCGTTTGGGGGCTTGAAATCACCTCCCTTGGGAGGGAACTCAGAGCTCATGGGCAGGGAACCTTCCACCAGACCAGGTTGCTCCAAGCCCCGTCCAACCTGGCCTTGGCAGTTCCAGATGGGAATTCCACTAGGAAAACCACCAGGGGTTTATCTTTGCAGGGTCCTGTGGGTGAAAGACCTGAGTTTTACATCAGTTTGAACTCGAAAGGGAGAGGCAGATCTGGAAGCACAAGTAGGAATACAGTGCTGGGATGCAGCTCTGGGGAGACTCGTGGCCCTCTGGAATTTGGGATGCTCGTGTTCCCTTCGTCCCCTCGGCTGCCCAAGCTCAGAGATCAATTCCAGTGGAATATCATTGTTAAATAAATCTGATTCCCTGCAGGATTCTCACTCAAAAGCACCGTGCTGGCTCATCTGGGCCCTCTGGAAGGGAATCATTGGCTCTCCTGGGCTTGTCTAGGAATTCCCAGGCATCAACATCCTTCGAAGGCATTGCAAGGAAGATAAAAAGCCAAATTAACTTTCAGCCCTCCCTTCTGCAACCTGCCTTAGATGAGATCAGGGAGTTTGGTTCCCTGGCCACAGCCTGGGATTTTTCCCTGTTATTAAAAATAACCAACAGCCTCTCCCAGTGTATCAGGATCTCTCATAAAGCCTGGTTTTATCTCGGAGCAGATAATCTTGCTTCTTCATTAGGAACTCTGTGACTATTTTGGGCTGATGCCCAAAGGATGAACATTCACCACGGGGAAAAAACAAACCTGTGTGGTCTGAAGCAGAAAATTCCTTGGTTAATCCTTTTATTGGCTTTGGTGGCAACAAAGTGGGTTGTTTTGTTGGGTTTTTTTTCAGATAGAGACAAAACAGAAAGGACAAAGTTGAGGTTTTTTCTCTCTTTAAAGCACAGAGTCCAGGAGCCAATACCCTGAATTGATGGGAAATAGTTTCCATAACCTTCAGGGGAGAAAAAAAAAAACCCACAACACATTTTCACAAGGCTAAGAGGAAGCAATTTCACAAAACCAGGTAGAGAACACTTTGCTTTTCCTCCCCAGACAGAACCGTTGGGTTCTGGGGGTTTATTTAAGATGATGCAGGAGAATGAGCATCATTTGACAGCTGGGTTTCAAGTCCCTGTGGTGGCTCTTCCCACCTGACACCCAAGATGAAGCTCTTGGGCCCAGCCTAAGGCAGAGCTTAACCAGCAAAAGCATCAGGACGGTGATTTATTCGCCCCCTTCAGCCACAGGGTTCGAGCTCCCCTTCCAACCAGCACTTTGTCCCTTCCTTCAGCCGCTCCGGGATCTTTCCTTCCCCCTCTTCTCCCCCACAAAACGAAATCATGTTGGACATTCCACGCTGCACACGCCGATAGTCTCTAAAACCTCCACTGCTTTATCCCCAGGAGCCCCACAGGAGCTGCTGTTTTTAATGGATTAAGTATGACAGGGACTGCACTCCCACAGTTTCTAAAATATACAATAAGTATATTACATACTTTTTAAAGCTATAAATAAGATTTATACACAACCCATGGGGATTTTCCATTAAAACTTCATAAATCACATTGTACATTATCCTGTTTAATCCTCAGCCTTGCCTTGTAAGGCACCAGCAAATACATTTAACCCTGTACAAAACTGATGAGCAGCATGTAGAAAGAATGTCAAGGAGAGCTTTTATGTGCTCTGTGTTTTCTTAGCCCAGCACATTCTTTTTCCTGGCAATTATTTGGAATAGTGGCAGTTATGTCTCAGCCTTTATTAAGTGAAAACTCAGGTGCTCTGTCTAGGACAGATCCAGAATAAGCTTCTCCTGCCTTGCCCTCTCTTTGGCTGGAGGGGTTCCTGTTGTTTGGTGCTTGGAGAGGGCAATTTTCACATTCCAAGTCTCATCCTACTGATGAAGCTCCTCCTTTCCGGTGACTTAATTCTATAATCACAGAATTAAAGTCCCATCTGACCTGATCAGCTTTCCACAGTGGAATATGGAATGTGGGTACCCTGGGAAGGGAATTTGTGTCTTCATTTTGCAACGTCTTCACAGCTTGGTCCTGCTTGTGCTGTGTCATCTCTTACGTTCTTGGCAGTCATCCATCCATGCATCCATGCATCCATCCATCCCTCCATCCTTCCATCCTTCCATCCATCCATCCCTGCATCCATCCCTCCATCCATCCATCCATCCATCCCTGCATCCTTCCATCCATCCATCCCTCCATCCCTCCTTCCTTCCCTCCATCCATCCATGCATCCATGCATCCATCCATCCATCCATCCATCCATCCATCCATCCATCCATCCATCCATCTACCTATCCATTCCTGCATCCATCCCTCCATCCACCCATCCATCCCTCCATCCATCCATCCATCCATCCATCCATCCATCCATCCATCCATCCATCCATCCATCCACCTCCAGTCCCTCTCCAGCTCTCCTGGAGCCCCTTTAGGCCCTGGAATGGGCTCTCAGGTCTCCCTGGAGTCTTCCCTTCTCCAGCTGGACCCCCCCAAACATTCCCTCTTTATATCCAGGTGGATTCAAACAGCAGCTTCCCACATGGGCCCTGCTCCTTTGGGATGTTCCCAGGGATTCCTGTGGCTGTCCCACCCCCTGCCAATTGCCAGGGTGCAGCTCCTGCAGTGACAGGGGGTGTTTGATGCTCTGTGACGCTGAATCAAACTCAGCCCTGGGTTGCAGGGCAGAGCAGACTCGTGCTCTGATCTCAGGGCTAAAAGCAACCTCTTTTCATTTCTCCTTCAAGAACAGTTTATTTTTGGGATCCTGGTTCCTGGCTCCATCCCTGGCTTGGATAACGAGACTTGAGTCCCTCAATTCAAACAGCAGCAAAATTCAAATAGCTGCAATTGGCCTCCAGAATAAATATGCCTGTCAAATGTCAGCCAGGATTGACCTTTTTTTTTTTTTGTTTTTAAATGTCTGTATTACCAACTTTGGGTGTAAAAGGGTTGCAGCAGAAGTGCTGACAGGCTCCCAGCTGGATAACACAGTTGAAATACAAGTCTAATGCAGTGTGACAGAGGAATGGATTTTTTCCACGTGTAGGATGTGTCTGTTGGTGGAATAGGTTGGGCCAAACTTACCCCACAAAACCGGATTGGATCATCCTGGAACGAGAATCGTAATTTCACCAGGGGCTTCTTGACAACATCATTAACCTGGGAGATGTTGGGGCAGCGAAACTGGAGAGGAAACCTGGGTAATTATTGGCAAGAAAATCTAGAGGGTGTCACAGAATAATCACAATTTTAATCTTTCGCCTTCCCAGTAAATTATTGTAATTGCTCCTTTTAAACTGTTGCCCCCAGTGCTGTCACTGGCCTAAGTTTGAGAGGGTTTCTTTTTTGAAGAATCTTATTCTATGTGTTGCTTTTCAAGTCCAGAATTGCAGGCAGGCTAATCCCTGGATTTTTCCCAGCCCTGGTTAAATTGCACAGCTCTTTGGAGAATTAAATTGTGTGTATTATTATTGAGGAAAAGGTGAACTTAGCAAAGCAATGCCCAGTGAAAAGGAAATCCTATTCCTAATAACTGGTCTTAATGGGAATATACCCCTAAAGTTGGGCTGTGACTTAAATCCCCACCTGTGGCAGCCGAGAGATGCAGCTTTTAATTACCCTGATTTCGGGCAGAGCATGGATTCCCATCCATCAGGTTCTTATTCTTGCTATTTCTCTCTGCTCAGGGTGGCAATTTCAGAGAGTATCTCCCTCAACCCGCCTTGTGGCTCAATAAATACCAATTAATGCTCTCCCAGCGTGCCCCACACGGGGGGTTTCTGCAGCAGGTTGAGCAAATGAGTGGCCCAAATATCCCTTTTCACCTTCCTTCCCTCCACACGTGGCTTCTTTTCTCCTCTGTGGGGAGAAATCCAGTTCTGGCATTACTTGAGTCACTGACTCACCAATGCTGAGGGGAATTTGGGGTGTCCTCCATGTCTTTGGCACAATTACGATGGCAAATAACAAAGAATAATGCAGAAAATAACCCAGGAGATGCATCTTGGTGGGGCAGGATCGTTGTGTGGTCCCTGGACTCTCCTGGACTTGGATTCAGAGAGGCTGACAGAGCTTTTTAAGGGCATCTTGCACACAATAGGACCCAACTTTTGCTCTTTTCTTGGTGCTTATTTAGTGAAAATCAGGTGGGTGATGAGGCATTGTGTGAGGGCCATTAGCAGGGGATGTGCTTTGGGTAGGAAATACCAGGAATTGTTGGCTTTGGAAGAATTCAGGTTGGGAAAAGACAATGAACCTGCTCTTCTTGCACATCCTTTCTCTGCCTTTCCTCCCTTTCCTTCACGGCTCCAGGGGGAAAAGCAGGTTTTCCCTTTCAATTTTAAGGAAAGCAAAGCCCCCCCTGGTGCTGTTTAATCTCTTCCCAACCTGGCAGGGAGAGGTGACTTGGGGGGGGGACAGGGAAAAACAGGAGCATTCCCAACATCTTCCCAGCTGGGATGGAGGATCCAATCCTTGATCCTGTGTTGGCAACCGTGTGACTCCAGTGTGGGATGTCTTCCTTCCACCCCCTCACCTCTAATACCTCTAAAATTCAGCTTTAAGCTCTATTTCCCATCAAATCCCAGTGCTGGGATCCAACCTCAGCACCAGGAGGAAGAGGCACGTGGGGAGCTGGAAACAGAGTTTAAAATAGAAGCTTAAAGCTGAATTTTAGAGGTGTCAGAGGGATGGGAGGGTGAGGCATCAGAGCCCCACAGTGCCTGATCTCATCAGCCAAAAGGAGAGATATAAATTTAATATAAATCCATGAGATATGTGCACATATGTGCATTCACATGTGTGTGAGGATGAGCAGATTTTTGGGGTGGGTGGGCTGCTAATGTTCTCATTAGGAGGAGTGATCTGGAAATGAGTTTGGAGTCCCTCTGCCGACGTTTTGCAAGCCCTGACTTAGAGTTTTGGGTGACGGGCAGAGCAGCTGAATATCGGAGTTAAAACACAACTCCCGTGATTCCTAAATCAGAGCCAGGCATTTAAAATTCCCTGGCGGCTTTTATAAATCAGTGACCCGGGATGTAAAACCCCAAGCACTGGGATGTGTGTGTGAGGGGTTCATTTCACCCCGCAAATCCCAGTGGGAGGGAGGGAGGTTGGAGTGGGGGGTTAAATGTTTGTAGAGGGGCAGAGACACAAGACTTGGATTGACAGGACAAGGGGGAATGGCTTCCCACTGCCAGAGGGTTAGCTGGGATACTGGGAAGGTGGGGAGAGGTTCAGATGGAATTCCCAGAGAAGCTGTGGCTGCTCCTGGATCCCTGGAAGTGTCCAAGGCCAGGTTGGAGCAACCTGGACCAGTGGAAGGTGTCCCTGCCCAGGGCAGGGGGTGGAACTGGGTGATTTTAAGGTCCCTTCCAACCCAACCCATTCCATGACTCCATGACAGGCATTTGGGATTAGCACAGTGTTTTAGATGTACATCTGGAGTGCTTGAGGACCAGAAAGTACTCAGGACTGTGGAGTTCATTCCTCATCCCAAAGATAGAAGGCCTGGCTGGCATCACCCGTTGGTTTTTCCATGGCAAAATTGCCTTGATTCCACTGGGTGAGTTACTTTCCAAACCCCCTCCAGCTCCTGCAAGCACTGACAAATTAACATTCACCAGTTCATAGAATCAAAATTATCCTGAGCTGGAAGGGACCCACGGGGATCATCAAATCCAGCTCCATGGCTGGAAGAAAAATCAGCACCGAACGAAGGACAAATGAAAGACACACCCACACCACTGTCAGTTCATGGAGCAAAGAGATGCCACTGGAAAAGCTGGGCCCAAATCCTTCTTGTGTAACCAATATTTAGTCAGAGCATGTGGAAACTCGAGCTTAATTGGAATCCCAGGAAGGCTCTGTTAGAAAATAGTTACTCTCTATTTCTGAGGAGCAGCCTCAGCAGACGCACACTGAGACCGGCAGCTGCTTCCCCGCATATGCCAGGGAAATTCGGGAGCTTTGGAGGTTCATTCCACATATTCCAGCTTGTCCTTGGCTTGTCTCAAGTGTGAGAATCCTTGAGGTGCACGAAACTGAGCTGGGAATTCAGCAGAAGACAGATTTTTTTGGTCAGCAGATGCTGCAGTTTCTACCCCTTCCCTGGATCAGAACCAAACCCGGAGCCCGAGGAGCGTTTGGACAACGCTCTGAGGGAAAGGGTGGGATTTTGGGAGAGGAGGGAGGTGTCTGGATGATCCTTGGGGGTCCCTTCCAGCTCAGGGGACTCTGTGATTCCAATTGGCACAAAGAAATGGCAAAAAAAAAAATAAAAAATGGGAAGAAGCAGCTTGACACAAACACAAAGAGTCCAGTTCCAGTTTGGGTTCGACTTCCGAGCCCGGGGTGGGTTTGTTGAGCCTTGGCATCAACTCTGAGCAACTCCACAGCCTGTCACACCAGGGCAGCTAATAATTCCTTCTTTTTTTTTTTCTTTTTTTTTTGTCCCAAATTCCATTAATTTAGCATGAGCCAGAGTCCAGCTGGCTTTTGGGCAGGGCTTTTGCCTTGGAACACGCTCGGCTCGGTTATCCTCGAACGAGGCAAACGGAGATGGGACATTTCCAGCCTGTCCTCCCACACTGGCCCTGAACTTTGTGCGCAGCCTTTATTTCAGCAGGTCTGTCTCCATGGAGAAGTGGCTGCTGGGGTTGTTTTGGTGATGCTGCCTCCTGGAAATATGTAGATTTCCCCAAAATTGGCTGAATTGTCAAGGAATGCTTTTTTTTTGTGTGTGCCTGGGGGTCTTTGTAAGAGCTGCGAAGTGGGTGTTTGGTGTGGGGGATGTCTGAGAGCGCTGGGTGTGTTTGAGAAGGGCCTGGAGTGCCAGGACAAAGGGGAATGGCTTCCCACTGCCAGGGTTAGGTGGGATATTGGGAAGGGATTCCTCCCTGGGAGGTGCTGGGATGGAATTCCCAGCAAAGCTGCAGCTGCCCCATCCCTGGGAGATGGCCAATCCCTCGTCAGAGACGATCTTTAAGGTCCCTCCCAAGCCAAACCATTCCAAGATTCCACCATTCCAGCCTTTTTACCAGCCCCCTGAATTGCTGCACTGGCAGGAGCTGTGGCTGCCCTGCAGTGATATCACCACTCCAACAGTGTCTCTCCTAATTTTGGGCGGATCCACCCTGGGATGTGGGATATGCAGATGGTGCCTTTTACACCTCCTCTTCACCAGCCTGGGTGTATCTTTGCACATTTTCCCTCCTGACAAGGCTCAAACCCTGTTTTTAATGTGTTCAGGCCCTGCCAGTGCAGACGGGCGAGATGCGCTTTGGAAAGGCCAAAAGACGCCAATTAGGGCTGGTTTAAAATTAATGACCCTGGAGTGAAGGAGGCAACAGGAGAGGGGGAAATACCTGCTGCAGAAACAGCCAGGCTGGGGTTTGGCCACCACTGACTGAACACAGGTTTTTAAACGCTCAAATGGTCAAGCTCAAGGCGGGAAACAAAATGAGGGGGGTATTTATTGTTAATTAGTGTTCCATGGCCACTGGAAAATTGGGAAAGGAGGTTTCTGGCTGGTCACGGGCCCTGGCGCTGCTGTGAAGAGCGAGGAGCTCTGGGGGCTGACACCCAGGCTGTGTTCCCTGGGCTGTTGCCCACGGACAGGGAGCTCAGTCCTGCTGGCAGGGATCTCCACGCCCCGTGTTGGAGAAGACACGGATGAACTGGGCATGGAAAATCCACAGGGCTTGGAGCAACTTGGGCTGGTGGGAGGCGTCCCTGCCCGTGGCAGGGGGTGGAATGAGGTGATTTTAAGGTCCCTCCCAACCCAAACCATTCCATGGTTTATGACAATTCCTTTTACCTCTCCCCCCCACCCCGACAGGAAAATGGAGCATCCACAACAATCATGCGGTTTCCTCCAAGTCAGGAATTTATCTGTGGAAGAAACTGGGATTCAATTCCCCTTTCCTGAGCTTTTCTCACATTATTTTTTTTACTCAAGACCATTTTGGCGCCTTAAACCTTCCTGCCAAGAGCCTTCCAGCCTCCCCTGTTTCAGGGTAAATCCAGACAAGGCGGAATCAGAGGAGGAAAAACAGGAAACCTCCATCAGCTCCAGCTCCTGCGGAGGAATAAATCAGCAAATGTGATCTCTGCCTGAGTTTATGGAACAAGGAGAGCTCTGAGGGCACGGACCACCGTGTTCTGTGTGCCATTTCCCACGTGTCCTGGCCTGCAGGCCCTGCAGAGCTCCTGCAGGTGCTGATGTGGCCACTTGGCATTAAAATCCAGCGGGAATGTTGTCATCCCTGGGACCAAGAGGGGTCCAGAACACCCATAAACCTGGAGTCAGGGAGAGAAATGGGGTGGGGGGCTTGTCCTGGTTTTTGAGGCACCCTGGCAGGTGGCAGAGTCCCCATTCCTGGGGGGATTGAACAGCCCCGTGGATGTGGCACTTGGGATGGTCTCAGAGGGCTTTTCCAACCTAAACAATTCCATGACTGTTTTCCCTGATCCTGTGGGTGCAGCGGATGGACGGGCAGCAAACACAGAGCTCTGGGCAGGGGGAGCAGCCAAAAGCCACAGCACTTGGCACAGTGGGGAAGGGCACCAGGAACGGGTTTAGGTTATGCTGGGAAGGAATTCACCCCTGGGAGGGTGTTGAGGGGCTGGGATGGAATTCCCAGAGAAGCTGTGGCTGCCCCTGGATCGCTGGAAGTGCCCAAGGCCAGGCTGGAGCAAGCTGGGCTGGTGGAAGGTGTCCCTGCCCATGGCAGGGGTGGAAATAGTTGATCTTTAAGGTCCCTTCCAACCCAAACCCACAGGATTGCGAGTTCAGGGTGGCTCAGAAGCCCTTTGTGCCTTCTGTTTCAGGAGTAAGGGGATTCCTCAGGCTGTCCTGCTCTGCTGAAGTGGTCCAGGCACTGAGGGCCAAGGAAACACTTTTTATCAGCCTCATTTCTGCCATCAATTCCCCGGGATTTTTTTATTTTCTTGCTGCCAGGGTGGGACTCGGTTTGAAACAGAGACTTGACTTTGAATTATGAGTAATAACCTGTCTTTTGTGGGCTTTGTTTTTTTAATACAGATTACAGAGAGGGAAGGGAGAAAGCAAGCAATGCATCTGGGCTTGGATCCAACTGGATTCCTGTCAACCCCAGCCAGCTGAGGAGGGGAAGGACAGACGTGTTGATGGGCCCTGAAATGAGATGGAACAAAAGGCGACAACCTGAGCAGGGAAGAAAAGCTCCTCTTTCAGAAAGGTTGTGTTTTGATGCTTCTTTAGACTTGCCTTTCAGAGCTTTCTGTGCCCCCTCTATGCCAGGTACCCCCTCCCTCGCTTTCTTCTTTTCCTTTTTGCCTCCAGGGCTTCGATTGTATTTGTTTTTTGAACTCAAAATTCAGCTGTGCTCCTCTCCTCTCCCCTCCTCTCAGCACTTTAGCACCACAAGCCAAGTGGCACCTTTTTCAGACCTTTGCAACCTGCAAAAATCCTGCTGCTCTCCCCCCCTTTCACAAAGCTCTGGAACCCGGAGGGGGATTGTTTTTTGTTGAAAAAGCCTCTCAGTTACTTCCATTTGTCTGCTTTGTTACGTTTGCTGGGTGTAATTTGTCTCCTGGGCCTTTTCCCTGCCATTGCACCGATCTGAGCTCAGGGAGGGGAGGGAAAAGGGAGCTTTGGTTGCCCGTGGGGTGCTCAGTGAGTCACCAACCACCCCAAACTTTGCTGCCCGCAGAGATGGATCCAGCTGGGAATGTGCTGCCTGAGGGGCTTCGTTCAGCCCAGCCCTCCCTGGGGGATGTCCCCTTGGATCATTTCAGTCCAGACAACCAGGAGGATCTTGGTGCCTGATTTTCATCCAGGTGGGCAGGAACCAACAGTGGCTCTTTTAAGCCTCTGCCTCGACTCACCTCATTCTGCGTAACAGAGAAATCGATGCCTTTGATTTCTGATGTCTCTGATCAGAGCCCAGGATTTCACTGATGGAAATCTCCCGGCTGAGAGGGGCTAAATAGAAATGCAAACCGTCGTTATGATTTCTCGAAAGCTTGTTGTCCATATCTCACAGCAAACAGAGTTTTATGCCACGTGCTGCCTTATGCAGTTCCCATTTTTCATCCTTATTTATTAGTGCCTTTCCAGAGCACTTGAGATAAGGATTTGGGAGCCTGGTTAGAGCAAAGCTGTGTTTTTGCACTTAAACTGGGATGAACATTGTTTTCTGATTTTAATCAGAGAAATGAAATGCTCCTAATGGAGCAGAGAAACCCAATTTCCTCCAGAAACATTTGCAGGCTGATCTGGCTCAGATATTCCTGAGAGTCATTTTTTTGAGGGCACGAGAAAATGGTCTGAGGCCACCTGAAACAAATAGAGCTGTGCTGGGCCAATTAGGAGTTTGGAATCGTTGACTTTTAATGGGATTACTGAGATCCTCGTTAGTGGCTGGTGTTAATTATTAACCTTCACAGCTCTGGGGCTTCAATTCTGGGTGATGTTGACTCGAATCATTTCAGTCCAGACAACCAGGAGGATTTTGGTGCCTGATTTTTATCAGGGTGGCCAAACACCTTTAGGAGCTGCCAGAAATCCTCCCTGGATTTGCTGGGGAGATCTCCCAGAAGTGGTGTCACCTCAGGAAGCTGCACTGTGGGGTCAGAAGGAAACAAGGAGGAGCTCCAGGAAAGGAGGAAATGGAACTGCCTTTGACTTGCAGCTGGAAGATTTTCCACCTTGGCACTTCCCAGCAGGGAATACAAGTTTGCAGGCACTGGAGGTGGCTCTTGAATCCATCTCAGCTTGGCTGAACTCATTTGGTTGGGTTGGTTGAGGTAGATGGTTTTTTTAATCCTTTTTTTTTTTTGAGATCTAAAGGATAAAAAGATGCAAAAGGAGGGTGGAGCCAGGTGAAGGTTCTCTTCTCTCAGGGAATAAGCAACAAGATGAGAGGAAATGGCCTCAAGCTGTACCAGGGGAGGTTTAGGGAGCATTTTGGGAACAATTCCTTGATGGAAGGGGTTGCCCAGCCCTGGCACAGCTGCCCAGGGCAGTGGTGGGCTTAACAAACACGTGGAGGTGGCACTTGGGGACAGGGGTTAGTGGGGAGGAACATTTGGATTTGAGGATCTCAGAGGGCTTTTCCCACCCGAAACAATTCTGGGACTCTGTGACATTTCCAGCCTTAGGTCACAAGCTCTTTGAGGTGGGAATTGGCTCCTGCTACAGGTTTGTTTGGGCTCTTCTCCCTCCCACCAGGGCTCCTTAGTGATCAGCCCTGACACATTTGTCCCGAGCCAATGATGATTCCCAATTATGCTGATTGGATCTGGGTGTGCCTGGGTGTCTGTCAGGGGAAAAAAAAAAATTGAATTATTTCAATCTCTCCTGAAGGACTCTGAGATTAAAATAAAGTGGTGATTTCTCACTGCAGGGTATTAGTATTTCCATCTCTATTGGCAGACATCCCTTGCAATATTCACAGGAATTGCATTCCATCTCTCTCCCCATGCAAGTGGAAGTGCTAATGAAGGGAGAGTGTGTTCAAATATGGGATGGTGCCTTGCTGGAGTATTAAACTGAGAGGAAATTTGGCTAAAAGCAGCACAGAGCAGAGAGTTTGGGTGAGCTCAGCACAGTAAATATTTACCCTCTGCTTTCAGAGGAATAAACACAAGGAGAGGAAGATGCTAATTGTGGACCTGATCATTAAAGATCCCCTCGGTTGGATTGGGGTTGTCTTTACCAGTGCTCAAGGGTTAATAAATGGGGTGAGCTGTAGGTTTTTCCGGGGGGAATTATTTACTGCACCCTGGGGATGTGAATTAAACGTTACCAGACAATATCTCCCGAGATTTACTGCAGGAATCTCGCTGCTCCTCCACTCTGAGCTTCCAGGAAAGATGAGAATTATTGCCAGGTGTGAGGGACAGCAACAGGATCTTTTGATAAGCTTGGCCATAACTCATCATTTGGGGCAGTGAAACGCAAAGGGAATTAATCTCTGGCTGTGGAAAGCCAGGCCCAAAGGTGCCCAGCACTCCCACCAGGGTCTGCCACTGATAAATGTGTTTGAAAGGAGCTTTCATAGGCAATAAGTGCTGTGCTCATCATCCTGAGCTCAGGGATGAGCAGAAGGTGCAAAACCCGGGCAGGAATTAAGATCCCAACAGCCTAAGCCAAGAAAAAATCATGTGATCACAGGGAATGCTCCAAAGTCATGGAATCAGAGAGTTCTTCAGGTTGGGAAGGACAATTGAGGGTGTGGAGTCCAACTGTTCCTCCAGCACTGCCAGGGCCAAGCATGTCCCCGAGTGCCAGCAGGGATGGGCACTCCACTGTCACAGCCACGGGAAGTCTTGGCCCTTTGTGGAGGGAAAACCTGGAAATCTGCAGGGAATCCCTGCACCAAGAAATGTCCAAGTTACCAAAGAGGTCAAAAGGTGGGAAAAGGGTTAATGGGCTCGGTAAGGGTTGGGGAATTACTCGTGGACACTCAGGTTAGGGAGTGAATCTCCTGCTCCCAAGGGCATTCCTGAATGTCCAGCAGTTATCAAGGATCTGGGAGCTGTTTCTGGGATCTGGGAGCCTGATCCTGTTGGGCTCTGAGTGCTGGGAGCAGTCTGGGAGTGCCAGGGCTGAGTTTGCCACAGAACAGGCCCAGGGTCTGAGTCCTGTGAAGAACATCCAAGAATTCAGAGCATCCTCCCCTCCTGGTGTTTGCCCTGTTCACCTGAACAAACGTGACCCATCTCACCTGGGAGATTTGTTTTGCAGCTTCCCTGCACTGACCTGGCCCTGATTTTGGTTTTTTTTTTTTAGCCCAGCTCACCAGACGAAATCACTCTCATTCCATGTTCCATGTGCCCATTCCTGCCCATGGGCTGCAAAATTCCTGTTCATCCTTTCCATATCCTCTGCCCACTTTTTCCCCTGCAGCATTCCCTGTCTGAGACTTCCTGAGGGAGCAGAAAAATCACCCCCAGGCCATCCTTTCATTTCCCTTTTGCTCTGACCCGTCCCCACGCTCCTCCCAGGTTTCCAGGCGGGAATTCACCCCTGGAAATCTCTTTTGAAAAGGAGTTAATTCCAGGGGTTCGTGTCTGATGAGTTTCCCAGACTCTCCTGTCTCCTGCAGACCAGGGGGTTGGCACATCATCCCCTCCCAGCTCCCAGCAAAAGTGGGAATGTTGTTCAGCTCAGACAGAGTCCACGGACCATGAAAAACTCCAGTTAGATTTTGCAGGAGAGGCTGAAGGAGGGCAAGAGAAAACAACTCTTTTCTCCAGCCGGAAACACCAACGGTGAGATATCAAAGGGAGAATTTGGCTGCAAAATTAACTCCTGTTTGGGGAGAATAATTGTTTTTCCTGGCCCTTCCTTGCAGCTCAGGAGTTTAATTTCAGGCTTTGCCGCTGAGTGAATTCAGGACTGGGAATAAATTTGTTTCTTTTACACTTCGGGGAGTAGAATTGTTTAAAGGGTCATTCTGAAGCAGCTTTTATTGAAGGCAGAGGATGCTTTAATACAGCAGAGAATCACCAGCATGCTCTTTTTCCCAGGGCAAATATCATAAATAGAAACAGTTAATCAAGACAAGACAAACCTCAGGTACCTAAGGAATATCAAATATTCCCAATATTCTCCCTGAGACCTTATTTAAAGCCTCTGATAAATTTAGCAGGAGATGAAAATGATGATGGGGTTGTTTGGGTTTTTTTTTTCCCCCTTTCCATCGAGGAGCACAAATAGAACTGTAGCTACTTATGGGTGCTCAAATATAGATCTAATTAGTGTTTAAGTGCTAATTGATACTCATTAGGTAGGTCTGCTCCCAAAAGGGGAGGGGGAGAAGTGTCTGAGGAGGAAGAGCCGAGGATGTGACAGAGCCTGAGTGGGTTCAAGGGGGTGACACAAGTTTGTCCTGACTGGGAGGGGAGGACAGACCTGAGCAGTGACCCCTGCCATGGAAACAGGCTGGGAGTGTCCAGTCTGGAGAAAGGAATGCTCGGAGAGACCTTGGAGCCCCTTCCAGGGCCTGAAGGGGCTCCAGGAGAGCTGGAGAGAGACTGGGGACAAGGGGTGGAGGGACAGGACACAGGGAATGGCTTCCCATGGAAAAAGTAGAGATTTAGGTGGGATACTGGGAAGGAATTCTTTGGGCTGGGATGCAATTCCCAGAGGAATTCCCTGGAAGTGTCCAAGGTCAGGTTGGACATGGCTTGGAGTAACCTGGGACAGAGGAAGGTGTCCCTGGCAGGGCCTGGAACGAAAGATCTTTAAGGTCCCTTTCCAACCCAACCCATTCCAAGATTCTGTGACCTGTTCTGGGAGGTCCCTTCCCACCTCAAGCCATGCTGGAATTCTGTGACTGGGGACCATCCCTGAGCCCTGCACTGTCCCAGCTGAGATCTCTGACTCCAGGAACGCACTGAGGGACGGCAAAAGCAGCCTGGACTTCCCAAGCGCTCCAAGCGAAGCTCTAAAAGCCGCAAATCCTTTTTCCCCCGTCCCCCTGGATCAGGAGGGCCCAGCAGAGCTCAGCAGGGTCAGGCTGCACTTCGAACAGCCAGGAGGAGCCCCCGAGGTGGGAAACGGCATTTGGAGGTTGTCAGTCAGGACAGACACTCGTGTTCCCTTTGATGGGCAGCTCCAGACTTCCCCACCCGGGAAGGATCACCCACAGAATCCCTCCTCTGGCTCCTTTCTGCCTTTGCTGCCAGCTTTGGTTTGGGTTTGGGTGGTTTTTTCCATGTTTCTTGGCACCACGTCCTTCCTGTGTGTTTGCCACTCTCAGGACTGGGTTGATCCCTCAGTATTTAGTCATTTTAAATTGAATAAGGGGGCAAAATGATCCAGAAATCCTGGTCCAGAACCCAGGGAGAGGCAGGAGGGAGGAGAGATTCCATTGCCAAAGGAATCCATTGGGGAGGGGACTCAGTGACAAGGAGGGAAAGTTGTTGGAGGTGGAAAAGCTGGAAGTGGTGCCCAGATTCCCGTTCCCATCCTCCTCCCACTCTCGGGACTGGGTTGATTCCTCAATTTTTTAGTCATTTTAGTTTAAATAAGGGGAGGAAATGATGAATTGATCCAGAAATTGCCATTCAGAACCCGGGGAGAGGCAGGAAGGAGGAGATATTCCATTCCCAGAGGGGATTCATGTTCTCAGAGAAGGAGGAAAGTTGTTGGGGGTGGAAAAGCTGGAAGTGGCGCCCAGATTCCGTCTCCTATTCTCCTCCTGCTCTCAGCAGGTGTTAATCCCTCAGTATTGACAGTCTCCACCTCGATCTGCCCCACCCTGGAGCCGTTCCCAGCGCTGGAATCGCAGCCCGGTTTTTCTTGCACAGAACTGGAGGTGAATCAAACCCCAAGCAGGGCCCTTGGGAGCCCCAGGAAGGTTATTTATCACCCTGCTGGGTCCAATCCATGTCCAGCACATGGGCTGTGTGTAATTAAAAGTCCTGGAGCTGCAGCATTCCATGATTAATGCCTTGGGTGGGCACTCCAGCCCCTCAATACTAATGGGAAGTGACTTGTTCTACACCGGGAGCGGTGCTGGGGCTCTCAGGAGGAATAAAGGTTGCTCCAGGCACACGGCAGGATTCCTTGGCTCATTAATTATAGCTGCTCCGAGTGGAAAGTTTATAATTAAACATATAGTTTACCCCTCAACTTTTGGAGGGAGGAAATGGAGGTAATTAGATTTATTTTGGGTGTTTTTTTGGGGGGGAGAAGCAGATGGAGCCATTTAGGGAGCACAGGGGTGTGGAACGAGGAGGTTCCTGCACGAGGCGAGCTCGTGTGGAATGATGTCATGTTTATAATCAAATTTGTTCACTTTAATGACCTTTACAGGCAGCTTTTGACTGTTGAGAAGGAGGGAATAGGCAGCTTCAGTGTTTGGCAGGAAGCTCCATTGGGATGGAGCCAATCCCATTTCCTTTCCTGATCAATATGGAGGGTTTGAACTGAAAATACCAGAAAGTGGAATTAAAAAAAAAAAAAAGAAATAGAGGTAGCAGTGCAGGCCTGGTAAAAGAAAAAGGGCTTTTAGTACTAAATGTGAACCATCTCCTGTGTTACCTGTTCCCAGGACGGCAGAATGTTCCCAGGGTGGGAAATGCTAGCTCAGCTCTTCCAAGGAAACTCAGGCACATGGGCTTGAGTCACTTCAGGTTCACACAGGGAATTCCAGCCAGGAATTGCTCCTGACTCCTAAACTGGCGCCCTAAACGTGGGGCAACTCTGGCTGAGCCTTTGTGGGCTTGAACAGGACCAGAATGAAGGGGCTGGCTGGAAATGCTGGGAACTGCAGCCCCTCCTCTCACTGCAGGTGCTGTGGTGGGTTTTTGGGGGGTGATGGCAGCAGAGAGGGCAGCGCGGTGACACCTGAGCTGGTGACACCTGAGCTGGTGACACCTGAGCTGGTGATGCCTCAGCTGGTGACACCTGAGCTGGTGACACCTCAGCTGGTGACACCCCCACGGGCTCGCTCTGGGATCAGCACTAGACAAGGAACAAGCACTTTGGTGCTCCTTTCCGTTCTCAGCATCCACTCCCTCCTTCTTCCAGCGCATTTAGTGCGGCTGGGGCTGATCTGGGGACAAGCCACACTTTCGGGGGGCTGTCCCTGTCCACATGGGCACAATCCCTTGTGTGCGGAATCTGGGGCTTCACCTCCGGGGAGCTGATCCGAGGCCCGGAACGGAGGCACCGAGAGCTGTTTATTTTTCCCGGGGAGGCGAGACCCGACCCCTCTGGGGATGCTCGTCCCGTGCCGGTGCCAGGAGCTTTCCCGTGGCTGCCTCTGGGAGGGCTGGAGCTCCGGGAGTCTCCCGGTTCGGGGCGTGCTGAGTCGATGGAACTCATTAACCCCGGCCCGAGGCGAGGCTGGGCACGGCAGGAGCCTTTCCGAAGTGGTGGGAGCGACTTAAGTAGGAAAATCAGTCAGTGCGGACTGGAGGAGCCGTGTGGGGGTAGCTGAGTGCCACGGGTCCTGCTCCTGCTCTGGGCAGATTCGAGCAGGGGTATTGATCGCCCAGGAGCACGGGGAGGGGGGTGTTTGTTCCTCTGCGGAATGAAATTTGGCATCTGCATAATAATGACCGGAGCAGCTTTAATCAGCTTTGCCAGGCGCTGTTTGAGACTCGGGGAGAGCCTTTTCTGTGGCTGAAACCATGTGAAAATCAGAAGGGAAGGCTGGCTGAGCCTGGAGGAGGATCCAGGGGGATCTCAGAGCCCCTTCCAGGACCCAAAGGGGCTGCAAGAGCTGGAGAGGGACTGGGGACAAGGGATGGAGGGCCAGGACAAGGGGAGTGGTTTCCCATTGAAGAAGTAGAGATTTAGATGGGATATTGGGAAGGAATTCTTCCCTGGGAGGGTGTGGAGGGGCTGGGATGGAATTCCCAGAGAAGCTGTGGCTGCCTCTGGATCCCTGGAAGTGTCCAAGCCTGTGCTTCTCTTCCCCCCCACCTCCATCTGGGCTGTCCTAAGCACCTCCTGATGTTGTTTTGCTCAATATTGCTTCAACAAGGTGTTTTCCTGTCCTGTCTGGGCTGTCACCCTGTCCTGCTGTACCAACTGAACCCCCCCTGGTGTGACTGGGAAGGTTTTTGGTGTTCCTTGGGTTGGCTTTTGGGGTTATTCCATGCCAAGCCAGGAGCTGGACTCCAATATTCTTGTGGGTCTTTTCCAGCTCAGGAAATTCCATGATTCCATGGAAACTGAGGTTCCAGGCACAAGCCAAGCTGCTACCTGAGTCCAGGAGTGTCTGTGGTCACCTCCTCCCATTGGTAACTCCCACCAGATCTCTCTCTGCTAAAACACCAACCACGGAAAAGAAATCAGGGAGGGAAACAGAAGGAGAACGGGAGGAAAAACCTCCGAGGTAGGAACGGAAAGTCGCCGCGTGGAAAGCGAAATGTCGCATTCGTTGCTCGACTTCGCAGGATTCCCGCCGGAAAAACTCAGCCCTTCGGCTCCTGCTGCTGCTGAAAATAAGCTGGAGTCAAACAGAAGTCCTTGAGCGCAAACACACAGATCAGAATTAAATTTCCTTCTAACTCCTGGGTAATAGAGTTTGCCAGAGCCAGGAGTCAATTAAGTGGATAAATACTCCCATAACTCACCAACACTTTGCATTTCGGGGGGCGTTTTGCTGAAGTAAGCACTTAATGTGATTATTGTGTTTCAGCCTGATTTAAGATGACAACTTTTGCATTTCCTAAATATTAATTAGCCCGGGGTTTCTATTTATTTAAGCTCTGAGTAGCTGGGTGATTTACCTTCCCCCCACACACACCTCCCTGGCACTTCCCTCATCTGGGACATCGGGAATGCAGTTGTGAGCGCTGAACCTTCGTGCCTGGCAGGGGAAAGGATCCCAACGGGGCTTGTTTGGGGTGTCTGGGGGAGTGGTCATCCCACAGAGCAGGGCAGGGATCCGCTCCATTGGGTGAGGCTTTTTGGATAGCAGCTCAGGCCACAGAAATGGGAATTTTAATGGATTTTTCTTTTGCTCCCCTGGGATTAGGGTGCTTTCCCTTAGGGCTGGTTTTAGGGACGTGGTGCTCCTGGGGTGTCTGCCCAGCAGGAGGTACCTGAGGGTGTTACCTGCAAGGGGGTTTGGATAATATTGTAGGAATGGGAATGAAAGAGGTGGATTTTTTAAACTGAAAGACCCTGGATTTAGATGGGATACTGAGAAGAATCCTTCCCTGTGAGGGTGGTGAGAGGCTGGGATGGAATTCCCAGAGAAGCTGTGGCTGTCCCCGGATCCCTGGAAGTGTCCAAGGCCAGGTTGGAGAAACCTGGGCTACTTTAAGGTCCCTTCCAACCCAAACCGGTCCATAATTCCATGATTCTATGAATTCATTTCCAGCTCCTCGCTCTCTGCAAGGGCTGTTGGCCACCAGCCGGGGAACAGGAGGGTTAATGTGGTGCTTGCTGGAGCTCCTCCATCTGTTCCAGCTGCCATCCAACCCTGGAGCTTGCTGAGAGCTCTCTAGGAGGGTTTGGGATGGGAGCTTTCCAATTTGTGCTCTCTGGTACCATCAGCGGGGGTGGCACTCAAGGAGCCAAACAGGGGGGGGTGAAGTCTGCTAAGAGGCAAAGGAACTTGGAAAGGTGATCATTTTCCTTCACATTTTTCAGGAATTATATTTTATTTCCGTTCGTATTGAATGCAGAGGCTGGACCAGTTGGAGGGACTGTACAGCAGTCTGGGATCAGCTGAGGTTTGACACTGCAGGGAGGGATTGGAAGGCAGATGCCACTCACTGGGTTTTTTTTGGGGGGGGTCTATTTATGTTTTATTTGCCCTGTTATTTATGTCAACAGCATCACATCCAGAAGCAGGCTGAGCCAGCCCTGTGGACAAGATGGATCATCGACACTTGTTAAATTGTGCTTATACCAGCTCCTGAAATTCCCAGGCAAAATCCTCTCCCATGGGGATGTGTTGGTGGGACGCAGATATTTGGTGATTTCAGAAGGCAGGGTGGGACAGGAGGAGGGTTTGAAGTGAACAGTCAGGGAATGCCACAAGCTTTTTGGCTGATCTCCTCCTTAGTCTGCAGTCCCAGCTGATCCCTGTGTTAGGAGGCTCCTTGTGCTTTGCAGTGCTGGCCTTGGCTTGGCAGCATCATCCCCAACAGGACACCAACTGGCTGCAGGTTAAGGGTTGGACTCCATGATCTTAAGGGTATTTTCCATCCTGAATGATTCCCTGACATGGGCTTCGATTTTTCACGTGGGTTCTGACAAGGACTTGGATTTCTCGTGAGGCTTCGCTCATCTGGCAGTGAGATGAAGTGTGAGCTGCTCCCTGAATCCATGGGCACGTTAATTTAATCTGTTTAATCCATCCTGTGGGCAAAGAGCTTCTGGTTTGGGTTCTGGTGTCAGCTTTTCCCAGTCCCCATCAGCATTAAAGTCCCCGAACTAAGGGAAATGAAGTCATTGAAACCGTTCCCTGCTAATCCATCTGGGCAGCCTGTTGGAAATGGAGATGTTATTACAGCAAGCTAATTAAATCATTGCTCCCCACTGGCCCCCTCCCCCAGCTCAGAACTAACCATGATGGGTGGTGACTTTTCTCCAGCAGCCACCACGAAACCAGCACCAAAAAAGGGACAGCTGTGACCATCAAAGGAGTGCTGGAGGAGTTAGACAGACCTGGGACACCTCAGGGAGTGTGGAGTGGGAAGGCTTTTATCGTCCCCTGTTAACCAGCACTGGGCCTGGACCTCAAACATCCTGGAACTAGAAAGAATTCCTTCTCTTGATTGACTTGTTGGCCTTTTCCTTGGAGCACAGCAAAGCTGGGTTTGAGAAGTTCCCCTTCAATTCCCTCCCTGTTGGAGGTCATCCAGCAAAAACCCAAGAGGTATAAAAATAGGCTGGAAAGGGATAAAATTGTGGGGGTAAAGAAGAGAGAGGGCTGAGGTCAGAAAGCTCCTGAGAAACGGTTGGGCTTAGCTGGGTGTGGCTCCAGAAATTGTCCTGGGCAGGTGCCTGTTGACCAGGAGTTTTAAAAAGAGGTTCCATCCTGGGTAATTAAAATGAAGAAATGATTTAAAATTAAGAAATGGTTTAAAATTAAGACAGTGCCCTTCAGTCAGTGGCACAAATGGGAATCACGGGGTGCAGAAGTGACTTCCCAAGGTTGTAGAAGGTGAATTTTCCAGTCTCAGTGAGTCCATGCACTGCTGCCTCCCTGGTGTCCTTCCTCACCTCCATGCCTTTGGGCTGAGTTGTGGAATCATGGAATGATTTGGGTGGGAAGGGACCTTAAAGCCCGCCCAGTGCCACCCCTGCCCTGGGCAGGGACACCTTCCACCAGCCCAGGGTGCTCCAACCTGGACTTGGACACTCCCAGGGATCCAGGGGCAGCCACAGCTTCTCTGGGAATCCCATCCCAGCCTCTCCCACCCTCCTAGGGAAGAATTCCTTCCCAATATTCCATTTAACCTCTGCCAAGGTGAAGCCATTCCCCCTTATCCTGTCCCAGCTCTGCACATCCCAAAGTCCCCTCTCAGAGCTGAAGGTTCCACATTTGCACTGTGGAAAACATCAAAGCTGCTTTAAAAAGATTGTGAAACAGCACAAATCCCTTCAATTCATGAAATCCTGGAGGGACTGAGGGATGAGATGGATCCAGAAGGAGTTAAAATGCACTGGGGGGGTCGGGCAGCTCAGCCCCGTGTGTGTCCCAACTCCTGAAACCAGGGCTTGGTTCATTTTGTGCTCCTGTGAAATGGCGTTTTCGCTGTTTGCTGCTCTTTCTCTCACACCCCTGGGTTTGCTGGGAGCTCTCCCTTCCTGACAGGCATCCCCTGGGAATGGCTGGTGCCCAGGAGAGAGCAGTTATGTTCTCTTCCTTCCTGTCCTGCCCCTGCCTCGCGTGTTCGCTGCTGGATCCCCGATGTCACCAGGCGTGCAGTGACAGAGCTCCGTGTCCTGGCACTCAGGGACTTGCTGGGTGTCCTCCTTTGCCCCTTCCCCCGGCTCTCAACTCCTCCCTGAGCAGATCTGTCCCTCGATGAGGCTTCCAAACTCCCTCACAAGAGGCAGAGCCCTCCTGGTGTAATAGAAGGGAATGAAAAAAGGATGATTTTCTGTTTCCTTTCTCCCTAATCTGCTGACAGCTATGGCAGCCAGGGCTGGCAGTTGAATCACCTCCCTGAGGCTCCGTGATTAACTGGTATTTTTATTATTTTCCATTAATCTGGCCAAGACAGGGGAGGAGACTTTCAAAGTGGCACAAGAGCCCGTGATTTTCAGTGGGAAACCAGCATTTAGCTGCTCCTTTGTGCCTTTGAAAGCCTTCTCTGTTAAGGTTCACTCCATGGTGGAAGCAACCCTAGTGTGGTTTAGTCCCTGTTACCTTAATTTGAAGGGAAAAAAAAAAAGAAGAACCCTCCTTCCAAAGGTAACTTGATGTGGTTTATCTGCAGCCACGTGGGGAGGCCGGTTCTGATCATCGCTGCCCGTTTAATCTGCCCCACAAAAGCACCACAAGGCCCAAGAGTGGGAACCTGAAAGTTCCGGCCAGACATGGGATTTGTGTTTTCCGCAGTCTGGAGCTGTTAACCCTGGAAATAACTGGGCAGATCCTCCCTGGCTGGGGGCTGTTGGGGGTGTCTGATGTCGCTGCACGGGGTGGGGGGGACCAGAGCAGAGCCAGCCTCGTCACACTAATTATCGCAGACTGAGGCTGGAGCGCTGGAGCTGCTGGAACAGGAGCTGGATCTTCTGCGTGCTGTTCCTTCGGGTGGATCAGGTTGTTCAGAGCTGCCCAGGCTGTGGCCAAGCCAGCCCTCGACCGCTCCGTGCGAGCTGAGGTCAGGTGGCTGGAAAAGGAGCTGGACTGTGATGTGAGGGCTCTGTGCTGGCTGGTACAAACACCGGGGAAGGGGGGGCTACGAGCAGGTCTTGGGGGGGTTTCACCTTTCCACGTGCCTCTTGAAAATCTGTGGGTTTTTTTTTTTTTTTTTTGTTGCCCTGAAAAGCAGCTGAACTTCGCTGGGACCCCTCCCGTGCTGCAGCGGCACAGATCCGACGGTGCCTGTTGCTCTCTGCGTGTCGTGTCAGCCTGATTTCCTCCCTCTGCCTGCAGCCTTTCTCCAGGGACAGCTGCTCTGAGGAGTCACATTGTGCTGCTCGGGGTTGGTGCTCAGAACCTGCAGCCACCGTGGCCAGATCAGTCATTTCAAGGACAAAGGGGGGGGGGCTGAACTTGCCTTTGACTTGAGACTCCGAGCTGGAATTTCACTGACACCCCCCCTGCTCTTCAGTGGGGACTTATCTCTGTGCTACTCAAGATTTTAATTGAACTCATGTCAGGGTAATAATAGAGGATGGCTCGACCTGTCCCAGCGTTGCCAGTGAGATTTACTTTATTTGTTTTGATTTTCACAGCCACCAAAGCCTTGGACAAAGATTATCTGAGGTCACCTCAGAGGGGAGGGTGGGGAGAGGACTCTGACAGAGAAACTGAAGTCAGGCCCCCGCAAGGAAACTCCTGCTGCAGTTCCCTGCCAGCTCCAGCCTCAGCACAGAGGTGGGAACACGGTGAGCAGAGTTCAAATAAAACACACACAGAGGCTGGTCCTGGCCTTGCTCCCAGCAGCAGCTCAGAGGAGTTCTCCAGGTGGACCCCACAACCCCGGGGGTGAGAACTGCCTCTGAAGTGATCAATCCTAGAATCATTAAGGCTGGAAAAGACCTCCAAGATCCCCAGCCCTGGAAGAGCTGAAGGCCAGGTTGGACGGGGCTTGAAGCACCCTGGGCTAGTGGACGACATCCCTGTCCATGGCAGGGAGTGGCACTGGATGGGCTTTAAAGTCTCTTCCAGCCCAAACCCCTCTCTGATTATATTCTATCAACTGCTGGTTGGTCCTCTGTCCGTTTCTCTTCAATCATTACTTGCTTTAGCTGGTTTATTGCCCCTTTTTTTTCGGGTGCAGCACATAAAACTGTCACTGTCTGTTGGCACCCTGTGCATGACGGGCCTCAGGCCAGAGAACCTACAGCAAGCAGCTTCAGGTCCCTGCTGGGTTGATATCTTTAAATTTGCAAGGAGGAGCAGGGCCCCCAAGGAATCCACATGAGGTCCTGGAGTGCAGGAGGTTGCCTGGGGCTGTTTACTGCAGCAAATGGGTTCGTACAAGCACATCCTGGCAGTCGGCTCTCCACGGACGCCACGGCAGCAAAAGGGGAAGAAACCGTTTACAGGCCCTGAGATATTCCCTCCTGCAGCACCTGTCGGTGTTTTGAAAGGCAAAAAGATGCCTGGCAGGTCGTGGACCTGCTGCAGCTCAACAGAAGGTGGATTTTCAAGGTGATCAAGGCAAGGGTTGAAATATTCCCCCATGGAAATCTCTCAAAGGCAGTAGCCGGAGAGGACGGTCTGGTCAGAAGTGGATGTGGGGTGTTTGCAGGGTGAGGGTCAGAGTTCTGCTGGTTGTTGTGTTTGGCTGGAAAGGGTGGTTGGGTTGGAAAGGGTGGTTGGGTTGGTTGGAAAGGGTGGTTAAGTTGGACAGGCTGGTTGGATTGGAAAGGGTGGTTGGATTGGAAAGGGCAGTTGGGTCAAAAACAGTCCCTTGGGTTGGAAAGGATGATTTAGTTGGAAAGGATCTTTGGGTCAGAAAAGATGGATGGGTTGGAAAGGGTGGTTGGGTTGAAGATGGTGGTTTGGTTGAAGAGGATCCTTAGGTTGGAAAGGATGACTGAGCTGGAAAGGATTTTTGGGTTGGAAAGGATGATTGAGCTGGAAAGGATGGTTGGGTTGGAAAGGATGGATGGATTGGTGAGGGTGGTTGGTTGGAAAGGATGGATGGGCTCAAAAGGCTTCAGAATGAGATTCCTAAGAAGACAGGAGCTTCCTGAGCCAGGAAATATTCAAGTTGAGTTCATCTTCATGATCAGCTTGATTTGGAAAAGCCGCCTTCAAGGTCAAGGCAGGGCGAGGGAAGTGAGGGTGGGGATGTCAGGGCACAGCTGTGTCACCTCAGTGCCGTGCCAAGCCATGAGAGGTTTGTGGTGATGTGGGTGGGTCTTTCCTCCGTTCTGAGCTTCATCTCCCACCTGCATCATCTGAACCCCTCCAGACTCTGCCAGGTTTGTGTGCTGATAATTCACAAACCCCCGTGTGAAACCGGGGGGGGGGGAGGCCAAGCCAAGACCAAGGCACGTCAGGGGCTGTGTTTGCCTGGCAGGAGCCTCTCGGGGGGCTTTTATTAATAATAACTCTTTGTCCAGCTGGTATCTTTCATCCAAGGACAGGCAAATATGAGCTGATTGAGGAATTCCCTGCACTCATTCCCTGTGTTTGCTTTTGGAACTTCTCAGTGTCACATCCCAGCAGCACCAAACCTGAGGGGTGGTGGGGAGGAACGTTCTGTCCATCAAAAAGCAGGACCTGAGGGGTCTGAAGGGACTGGAAATGCCCAAATGGAGAGGGTGGGGATGGAACTGTTAGTCCAGGAGGGAAGGGAATGGAGCTGTTAGTCCAGGAGGTGTGAGGAGCAGGAGGTGAAGGAATAGGAACAAGGACAAGGAGTTTTCACAGTGGTGAAGATGAAGGAATAGACAGAGCCCTTTGGTACTTGATGGGATTGACAGAAGTGGCACAAACAGGTGAACTGATAGGAAAAAAAAGTGAGGATTTCATGGAAAGTCAGTGGCACACTGGGAACAGACCCCAGCCCGGGACCCCCATGGTTTAAGGCCAAGACCAACCTTTCAGGGTCCCCCAGCTGGTGGGAGCTGCTGTCCACGAAGCAATGCCAATTTATTCTGGCTGCACATCTCCTGATTGGGATCTGGGGTGGTAATTATTCACACTCACCATTTGTATTTGGGGGCTAATTAACTATTCCAGGTTCCTATAAAGAATATTGTCAACTATTTAATGGCTCATTGAGTCCAGCAGGATTTCCAGCTTCTCTCTTAGCATTTCTACAGGATAGTTATTGTGATTTGTGACTTGGAGGAACAGTCAGCGAGCTGTGAGCAGAGCAGGAGCATTTTGGTGTTAGTTCTACCCTTTGACAAAGAGGTTTTAATTGGCTTTCCGTGGGTTCTCCTGGATGCTACAAGGCAGATGAGGAGAGATTTGATAGCAGAGTTATTTTAAACCACATAAAAGAGGTGCCCTCGTGTTCCTGTGTGTTCCAGGGGTGCTCTTCAGCTTCAGACAGCGAGGATGAACGTTGAAAATTAATTCCTGTGTTGCATCTCCTTCCACAAAGATGTTGGAGTCAAGGTCTTCAGATTAATTGGAACACCTTGGAAGTGCTCAAAAAAATGTCTGGATGTGGCCCTTGGGGACATGGGTCGGTGTTGGGCTTGGACTCAATGACCTTACAGGGCTTTTTCAACCTGTCTGATTTTATGACAATGTGATTTTGCACTAAAAAAAAAAAGAGACCTTCAGGTTTCTGCCTCTCTCACTGCACTGACTGTGGAATACTTCTGGAAATGGCTGTTTTTCCAGAGAAAAGCGTGTCCTGTCTGGAACACGCGTGGCTGCAGTGGCCTGGGGTACTCCTGCAACGATTAATTGCTCAAGGAAGTCTTTGCACCTCTGTGTGAATTCCCAGAGGAGCTGTGGCTGCCCCTGGATCCCTGGAATTGCCCAAGGCCAGGTTGGAGCAGGGTGGGCTGGTGGAAGGTGTCCCTGCCCGTGGCAGGGGACGGAATGAGACGACCCTTAAGGTCCCTTCCAACCCAAACCATCCTGGACTTCTATGAATTCATGTTGAGGAGAGCAGGGAGGGAACTGAGAGCCTGCACCGCACAGGCCGGCAGAAGAGCTGCAATCCGGCGTGGCAGAGGCAGAGAGGGGCAGCCAAAAGGACTCTGCTGTGCCCGCCTCGCCCGCATTTCTCGTGTGTGTGGAGGGACTTGCCCCCACCTCCCTCTGGGTCTCAGCCCAGCGAGGTGTCAGTGCCATCAGTGTCTGTGCGGCCGCGCTGGCAGCATCCGAACGAGCCCGGGGTGGGGGGAGGCACCGGGGGGGAGGAAAACCAATCTCCCAGAGTGGCTTTTTGGCACAGGATATGCCACATCTTTAACATACTCTAACGTGCTGAACGGTGGAGCCAAATTGCGAGCCCCCCACGCCCGGGGGAGGAGGACGCGTGAAGGATCGCAGGTTTGTCTCGCTGTTGCTCCCTTCTCTGCTTTTCGTTGGTGGGATAACAAAGAAATCCCAGCGGGGGAAAAAAAAAAACCAAACCAAACAAACCAACAAACTCGTGGAAATATTTGTATTGACATTTTTTGGCTTCGCTGAAGGAGGGGGCGAGTGGCCTGTGGGGGGGTGGGTGGGCAGTTCGTTTGAGTGAAAAGGCAGGGAAAGGTGTTCTCCATCTCGTTTTCCAGCCTGCTGTTGGAGTCACACTCCAAAACCCTGGATTGGGATTTACTTTGGCTTTGTGCTGTCTGTTATACCCACAGTGGCAGTGCCATCCCGTTTCCCCATTCCCCTAAACGCTTCGAATAACAAAACAAGCACAAAGGCTTAAAAACCAGAGGTAGAATTGAGAAAAGGTTCCTGTTTTGTCTTCCATCTACCCCAAAAAATTCCCAGATCCTCAAGGAAAATGTGCCTGACCCAACCAGTCCTGCAGATCTCGTATCCAGGCTGCAGATTGATTGAGTGCCTAAAACTGGTGCCTGCGCCACGTGAGGACCTCCTGGGTGCCTGCTTTCAGTCTCTGCCAGGAACAGGCAGGGTTCAGTTTTACTTTTCTTTATTTTTCCTGCTTTGTTCAGGTTTTTTTTACCTCGTCAGTCACTTCAGAGGCCTCAGCTTCGGATGGAGCTGCCCTGGCAGAGACCTTGCCCTAACACTGACTGGCTTGGTGTTTTGAGGATGGAGAAAAATAGGAAAGACCAGTTTTCCCAGGATGTTTAAAAGGCTCTGCACCCCAAAGATGGAAGATTAGTCTGGGAGAGACAACCCCTGAGCCAGGACTGAGCCTTCATGGCTTGGCTTGGCTTGATCCGCACTGTTGCCCCAGGGACTGTGTCCTCTCCCCCTTCCTTGCCCCAGCTGTGCAGTTTGACTCTAATAATTCAGAAATCACGAGGTTTTAAAGCACAGGGAGGGTTTGGGTTTTTTCCCCTGCTTGAATTCGATGGACATGGCAAAGCTGAGAGAAGAAAATACAACCCATCTCCTGTGAAATGAACTCGGTCATCCCTCGGTTATTGAGTGAGAGGGAACACAAAAACAAATCCACAGGTGTCTGCAAGGGATCATTCCATTCCTTTTTCCATTTGTTCCCTTGATTAAAATGATTTTTAACTGGTTCCCCTCTTGATTTAATACGCCAAAATATAATTCACTTGAAAAGATCCTCCACAACCCCCCCTGCCAAGGTTTGGGCTTGGCCAAATTTCCTGGAAGGAAGAGGGGGGGATGCTGGGGATGTCTTTGCTGTACCTGCAGAGGTGTGACAGGGGACATTCCTGCTCCATTCAATCCACTGGTGGGTTCCTCCTGCTTTAAATGGGCTGGCAAAGAGCCCCGGGGTGGGGGGGGGGGACCAAGTGAGCCCTTCTGAGGTGCAAAGAGTTTCAGCAGTGATTTATTCCTGTGAGATTCTTCTGGAAGCCTTGGGCTGGAGATTCCTGTGGTTATGTGGGATCATGGAGGGGTTTGGGGTGGAAGGGACCTCAAAATCATCCAGTGCCCCCCCCTGCCATGAGCAGGGACACCTTCCACTGGCCCAGGTTGCTCCAAGCCTTGTGTGGGATGTAGAAGAACTCCCAGCTTTCCACAAGAGCTGTGGATGGATCCTCTTTGGGGGACAGAAACTGTCATTCCACTCTCCCAGGAAAGCCATGAAAGGGCTTGTCCAGCATCATCTGGGGAGACTGGGGCAAGAACTCTCCTCCAGTCCCGATCATCCAACCCAGTTTTGTGCCTTACCCACAGGAAGGTCCTAATTCCCACAAATCTCCTCAGTGTGGGGACAGTTGAGGTCACTCTGTAGTTCTGAGTGGCTGTGGGAGTTCCCAGAAACGAGGAGTGGAACAAGCACACAATGGAAATGAAGAGGGAGAAGGACTATCTCGCTGAAGCAGGACAAGATTATTTAGGGAAAAGCTTTTTTCCTCTCCTAAGGCCATTGTTGTCTTATCAAATCCAATATCCTGAAATGAAAAGAAGGTCTTAAAAAGCTGAAATGGAGGAGTAATGACTGAAGAGCCAGCAGACATTGTTAGGCTAATATTGCATTTAAAGGGCTGGGTTTCGTGGGACAGGATTTAACTAAGGCACCATTAGAATCCTCCTGCATTGATTTCAGGGCCAGCTCTGCAATGGGGGGAAATTTGGGCATCTGCAAAGGTTCAGGCTGGTTCACAGCTGCTCCCAGGGGGATTTGGAGCCAGAGAAGCAGCCTCAGGAATTCTGCTCTCCCCCTGCCAAGGCCAGCAGTGCAGGGGGTGCCCTCGGCCCTCTGTCCCCTCTGCCCACGGAGAGGACACCACGGGCTCCACGGCAATCCCACACAATCCCAAACCAGCACGGGAGGGGAGGGGGATGCTTCGTTAACAGCTGACACAGGAAGGGAAATTCAATGAATGCCCTAATTAATTCTCAGGGTTTGGGCCAAATAGGAAACTTAATGGCTCCCCTTTCCCTCTCGAAGCACTGCACTCACCTCTGGGCGCTGATGGATTTGGGCTCAGTTGGCCCCAGTCCTGGAAAACATCCTCGTTAAAAATCGTGGTGAAGCCCATGTTTAATTCTCTCCCTGCCACGCTTAACTGCTGGCCTGGATAGGGATGGATTTAGGATTAAAAAATGTGGTCCTATTGGGAAAATTTTGCGTAATTTTGCTGATTTGACTCCTAAAAACTTCACTTACCGACCTGTACTGGAATAAAATCAGTTAACTTAATAATAAATTAATACTAAGTTAATAAAGAGAGTCAGCCAAAGTTACAGTGGTTTTTTTTTATTACAGCCATCTTAGTGGAATTGGTATTTTTGTAGCATCACTTCCTTATGATGAAGAAGAATGGAAAGCCTACTGGAGCAGCAAGTTTTCCACAAAGGAAAATGAGAACAGGAGAAGAATTGGAAGGATCGAGGCAGCACATTCTCGCTTCCAAGGTTCATTTCCTTTAACAACTCCCGGTTTATTCGTGGCAGAGCCTCCCATTTGCCAGCAGGGGAAGTGCAGCAAAGTGGGGAAACTGGAAATGCTGGGATATTTATGTAGCTCTGCTGGCTGGAAAATGAGCCTCGTGGAATGGCTTTTGCACCCACCTCGTAGCTGGGGAAGCAAGACCCCGGTTCGGTGCCTGAAGAGATGCTGCTCCCTGTTCTTTGGGAAGGTGGGAGGGACTGTGGGCCTGTCTGGAGGGAACAGGCTGGACAACACACATGGAGAGGTGGGTAAGTTGCTGAAAGGTCTATTTTTTGGGGACCCAGGGCTCAGAAGAAAAGCAGAGGGTGAAATGATCCCACCTTTGCCACAGCTGTTGCATGAGATCTGCAATGATGCCCTGTGACCTCAGACATGGTGGATTAGTGGATTCAGCACTGGAGGTGCTGGGACATCACCCTGGGAGTGGGTCAGTCCTGCAGAGCAGCAGTGAAACTGTTTCCTGGCTTCCAAGCCTTAAAACTGCTCGTTTTTTCCTTCCTTTTAGTTCTGGGATTAGGAAAGCTGCAGGTTGGATTCACAGGGGGCTCTTCCTGCTGGGAATTTTAATGGGGCCAAGCTTAGGCTGTACTCAGCAAGAAGCAGAGCTTGGCTTATCCGAGATTTCCATGGGAAGTGTGAAAACTTCGTGGATAAAACTGGGACTGTGCTCTGGGTTGGAGGGGCATTAAAGCTCACCCAGTGCCACCCCCTGTCATGGACAGGGTCACCTTCCACTAGCCCAGGTTGTACCAGACCCCATCCAACCTGGCCTTGGACACTCCTCTAGGAATTCCATCCCAGCCCCTCCCCACATTCCTTTCCAATATCCCATCTAAATGTTCCCTCTTCTGGTTTAAAGCTGTTCCTCCTTGTCCTGTCCCCATCTCTGTCCCATCACCTCCCACCTTCCACGGGAAGGATTCCACCTCCCAGTCTAACCAGACCCCCTGGGGGCAGTTACTGGGAAAGGGTTAAAGCATCCCCTGTTTGGGAAGGGGGGAAATCCGGACCTTTCACGGGTCTAGCAAATGTCAGGTCACCTGGAAAACAACAGCTCCAGCCCTGGACGCACAGCGTGCTGCTCCGGGAGGTGTTGGAGCTCACACATTTATCCTCCGACGTGTTAAAAACACCCAAGCGAAGGGCGCGAGTGGAAACCCTGCTCGTGCAAAGCCTCAGCTGCTGCTCCGAGTCCCTTTGCGAGGTGTCTGGAAGAGGTGCTGGCCCAGCCCAGCTCCCCGAGGGTGTGAGAAGTCACACCCCGAGCGGGCTGAAGTGCTGCTGACGGATCTTCGCGACGCTTCAAACCCGCTTTTTCCCTTCTCCCGCACTTCGCTGCCGCCCGTCAGGGGAGGTCGGAGCAGGGCAAGGCGACACGGGATTAAGGAAGAGATCTCTGGTGGCCTGAGATGGGGGGCAGAGCCCACGGTGCTACAGCCTGGCTGTCAGATTCCTGCTTCGGAAAAATTTAAACCCTCCGCCCTCCCCAGCAGGGTCTGCAGGGACAGGAGAAAACGAGGGGGAGATTTCCCTCCGCCGAGAAAATGAGAACAGTTCGAGGGAATCGCCTTTGAAAGCCAAGTGCCGGTTTTTAGCACCTAATTTGAGATGCTTCAAGACAAGCTGGTGGGGGAGGCGGGGAAGGCTCCTTGTTCCCTCCCCACCAACCCCTGGTCGGCATTCAGGGAGGATTCCTTGGAAACTCGGCCGGAGTGTTGGATGGTGCAGGTCTCTCTTCACGGGATGAGGGGACGTTGTCTGGGGAACCCTAAACGGGAAGGAAAACAGTTCAGGGGTTTGGAAGTGGCTTCAGGTTGGATATTGGGAAAATTCCTCCGTGGAAAAGGTCAGGGGTGGAATCTCCATCCCTGAGGGGGTTTAACAGCCCTGTGGATGTGGCACTTGGGGACAGGGGTCAGTGGTGGCCTGGGCAGTGCTGGGGGATGGTTGGGCTCGATCTTAGAGGGCTTTTCCAACCCCAGCAATTCCCTGATTGTGTGATTTCTCTTGCTGGCTGTCATGAATTTTCATGGTGCAACTCCTGTGAGGAAGAGAAAGTAACTCCATCCCTGTCTTGGAGGAGCTGGGGAGGTCCAGGGTGCGTTGAAACGCTTTATAGAACATCCAGATCTCCTTTAAGAGTGACTGTCCTCTGCATAAATTCCTTCTGAAAACATCTTCAATGCGGATTTTTTTAAACTTCCTGGGAATTTTTTCCCCCCTTTGGAAACAGCAACATTCCCCTCTTTCTTCACTACTCCACCAGAGTAAAAAAAAATACTTTCCAAGATCTCTTTCTCCTTTTTTTTTTAAACTTGAAGGTTTCATGGTTTTCCTGCCGGTGAAACCGTGCGCTTCACGTTCTTATCCCCAGGTTGGGAGCTGATTTCCATGGCAGATCCGGGCAGTGATGCCTGCACTGATCTCAGCCATGGGTTATTTTTATTCGCAGATATCAGCAGCTATTTGTCACGCTCCCCTGCAACGTGGGCCTCGCGTTTCTGTGGTTTGGGGAGATGTAACTCATTTTCTGTTTAATCCACTGTCTGTCAAAAGGCAGAGATTTAAGATGGAATACTCGGGGCTCTCTGACACGGCTCAGGGTTTTTTTATATCTGGGTGTTTATTTATTCTCTGGCGTTTGTTGTGTTGGGAGCAGAAGAAAGTTGGGTTTCCAGCCGGTGTCATTTGAGGAAAATCTCTGCGAGTGGAACGGGCTGTGGATGTGACTCTGCCAGGATTCTGGAATATTAAATGTGTCCTGGTGACAGATTGTGCTGTCAATCCTGCTCTGCTTGCAGGGAAGTCGTGGAATCATGGAATGGTTTGGATTGGAAGGGACCATCAAGATTATTTATTTCCAGCCTCCTTCCACTAGCCCAGGTTGCTCCAACCTGGCCTTGGACACTTCCAGGGATCCAGGGGCAGCCACAGCTTCTCTG
>JAWMRA010000056.1:1068931-1084091 GCA_035584735.1 Pseudotriccus pelzelni | reverse complement strand
CCGTGGGGGTATGGGGAGCTCTGCTGGGGGCACTGCCAGGGCTGGGGGGAGCAGCAGGGCTGGAAGGGGTGGAAGGCACAGACAGGGGGTTGGGGAGCACTGAGGGATTGGTGGGCACCACTTGGGGTTTGGGGGGCATTGCTGGGGTTTGGGGGACATTATTAAAAGCAGGGGGACTTGGGGGCACAGTGGGTTTTGGGGGCATTGGTAGGGCTGGGGGGCATGGGGGGGGCTTGAGGGGGGCAGCAGAGCATCACCAGGCCTAGTGCCAGGGAGCCTGGGGGGCACTGACCCCTCTGTTCCCCCCCAGCCACCTGCCCAAGATCTACCAGGCCCTGCTGGTGTCAGCCACGTTCAACCCCGAGCTGGAGGCGCTGCAGGAACTTGTGCTGCACAACCCTGTGAGGAATGGGGGGCCGGGAGGGGTTTGGGGCACCCAGGGGGAGGTTTGGGGGATCCGGGGAAGATCTGGAATGGGCACAAAGATGGGAAAACGCTGGGTTTTGGGAACAGCTCCCAGGAGCAGACTTAGGGGACATGAGGAGCCCGGAGGACGCTGTAGGTGCCACAGCCCCCCGTTTTTCCCCATTTCCCCCCATCCCATCCCCGTGTCCCCCCCACCAGGTGCTGGTGCTCCCCCCGGAGCCGCGGCTGCCGGGCCATTCCCAGCTGCAGCAGTTCCAGGTGCGCTGCGGGACGGAGGAGGACAAGTTCCTGGTGCTCGTGGCCCTGCTGCAGCTGCGGCTGCTGCGGGGCCGGGCCCTGCTCTTCGTGGGCAGCCTGGCCAGGGCCTTCCGCCTCAAGCTCTTCCTCGAGCAGTTTGGCATCCCCGCCTGCACCCTCAACTCCGAGCTGCCTGCGGCCTCCCGGTATGCCGGGAGGGCTGGGGGGGACCGTGGGGTGTCCCTGGGGTCACAGGGGCGTCCCTGAGGTGGTGACGGGGGTGCCCACGAAGAGTCTCAATTTGGGATCCCCACCTGCAGCCTCAACTCCGAGCTGCGCCCGCGGTCACACCGAGGGTCCCCTCTGTCCGCAGGTGCCACGTCATCGCCCAGTTCAACCGCGGCCTCTACGACTTCATCGTGGCCACCGACGAGGAGGGGCCTGCGGAGACCCCCCGGCACCAGGCACGGAAAGGGGGGACCCCGGGGTGAGCACGGGGTGGGTCGGGGGGCTCAGGGGTTGGGGGGTGTCACCAGGGGCCCATTGGTGCCATCAGTGTCCTGTGGGTGGTACCAGTCACCAGGGACCTGGGAGTGCAAACAGGGCCCTGAAGATGCCACCAGTATCACATGGGTGCCACCAGTGTCCTGTGGGTGTCACCAGGGACCAGAGTGGCCACCACTGCCTTGTCCCTGTGCGAGTGTGTCCCCCTTGGGGGGCTCCGGGGGTCCCTGTGACCGTGGCCTCGCTGTGCCCAGGGTGTCCTTGTGCCCACAAACCCCCCTTTCCCAGCCTCCCTGTCCCCGTATCCCAAATCCCCACTTGCTCTGGGTGTCCCCCCTGAGCACCCCCAAGCCCTGGTGTCTCTGTGTCGCCTCAGGAAGGGGAAGGGGAAGGCCAAGGACAAGGGGAAGGCCAAGGGCCAGGACCCCGAGTACGGGGTTGCACGGGGCATCGACTTCCAGAACGTCTCGGCCGTCATCAATTTCGACGTCCCTCCCACGGTTGAGTCCTACATCCACCGTGTGGGCAGGTCTGTGGGGGCACCGGGCGGACCCCCAGGGGTGCCAGGCTGGCCGTGGTCCCACCCTGTGTCCCCCCTTGCGCCCCTAGGACGGCCCGCGGTGACAACCCCGGCACAGCGCTGACCCTGGCGCTGCCCGAGGAGCACGAGGGGCTCGCCCGCATCGAGGACGCGCTGGCAGGAGGTCTGGGGGGTCTCTGTGCCACCTGGGGGGTCGGGGAGGGGACACTGGGGGACTGGGCTGACCCTCTGTGTCCCCCCCAGAGAACGGGCAGTCCATGCTCCAGCCCTACAAATTCTGCATGGAGGAGATCGAGTCACTGCGGTACCGCTGCCGGGTACGGGGGGCACCGCCGGGGCTGGGGGGGGGGCAGGGGGATCCTGGTGGCACTGGTGAGGTCCTGGTGGCACTGCCGGGGTGCTGGTGGTGCCAGGGGGATCCTGGTGACGCTGAGGGGCTCCTGGTAGCTCCAGGAGGGTCCTGGTGGCACTGAATTGGTCCTGGTGATGCCATGGGGGCATTGGTGGTATCGAGGGGGTGACTCGGAGGGAGTGCCAGTGTGGAACCTTCTGACCCCCCCCCGTGCCCCCTCCCCCAAAAAAGGACGCCATGCGCTCGGTGACCAAGCAGGCGGTGAAGGAGGCGCGGCTGCGCGAGATCAGGGACGAGCTGCTCAACTCCGAGAAGCTCAAGGTGACCCCAGGGGGCTTGGGGAGGGGATCTGGGGGTCCCCGAGGGGCAGAGGGGGCTCCCTGGGCAGTGCCAACCCCCCCCCCTTGTCCACGGCCAGACCTATTTCGAGGACAACCCCCGGGACCTGCACGTGCTGCGCCACGACAAGCCCCTGCACCCGGCCATCGTGAAACCTCACCTGAGAAACGTGCCGGACTACCTGGGTACGGGGGAACGGGCAAAAACGGGGCACAGCAGGGGACTGGGGGGGAAATGGGCAAAAATCGGGGGGATTGGGGGGAAAACGGGGCAAAACGTGGCAGAAGGGGGTGATTTGCGGGGCAGGACTAACCCCCAGTGCCCCCTCCCAGTGCCCCCCAGCCTGCGGGGCATTGCCAGGCCCGGCCCCAGGAAACGAAAGGGCCCCCGAGTGCTCCGAGGGCCCAGCGCCCGCAGGGGGAAACCTGCCGTGAGTGACCCCCAAATCCCCTCCCTGAGACCCCAGACATCCCCAAACACCCCTAAATCCCCTGTACGTGCCCCCAAATCACCCTCGCTCCCCAGAATTCCCCCTGAACCCCAAATCACCCCCTGGACCCCCAAATCCTTGCCTGCAAAGCCAAATCACCTCCACTTCTCCAAATCCCCCCTGAGCCCCCAACCTCCTAAATCTCTTCCCTGCACCCTCAAATCCCCTTCCACTCCCTCAGACGTCTCCCCTGAACCCCCAAATGCCCTCAAACACCCCCAAATATTCCCCCTGAGCCCCCTGCAGATCCCCACCCTGCTCTTCTTTTCCAGCCCCGTGGCACCAGGAATCCTCTGCAGAGCTTCAAGTTCTCCCGGCACGGTGCCAAGGGCCGGGCTGTGCCCACCTCCTGACCTACCGTGTACCCCTCGGGGGGACTTGGGGGCTGTGCTGTGCCCCCCCTGTATCCCCTCCAGGGTCTGGGGGCTGCGCTGTGCCCAATAAAGGTGCCAGAGGGCTGATTTTGGGGGGGCTGTGTGTGTGTGTGGGGTGCCCGCCCTGTGTGACGTGACCGGGACAGGGCTGGGCTGGTGACGCAGGTGTGGGACCGGGCAAAGGTGCCAGAGCGCGACTACCCCCTTATCACCAGCCAGGGCCATAAAGGGGGTGTGGGGCAGGGACACCCTGTGGCACCAATGGGTTTGGGGGCTTGGAGCCCCTTGGGCACCCCAAGGGGATGCTGTGGCAGGGTGGCATGGGGCTGGGGTGGCCCAGCCCTGCCTAGCGATGTCAGTGCCCAGCCCTGCCTGTCAGTGCCCGCCCAGACACTTATCAGGGCCCCCAGATACTTATCTGGGTTCCAGGGCCTTATCGGGGTCCAAGGCTACCCCGCGGCCCTGACCCCTCCCTGACAATGGGCACGGAGCACTGGGGTGTCACACACCTGTCCACGGGGATGGCACTGGGATGGCACCCACCCAACAGCTGGGATGGCACCTACCTCTGCCCCAGGATGGCACCCACGTGTCCACCACGATGGCATTGGGATGTCACCCACCAGCCCCCAGGATGTCATTCTGGGGTGTCATCCACTTATCCACAGACATGGCACCAGGATGTCACCCACCCGTCCTGGGGATGGCACTGCTGCGTCCCTGCCCCCAGGATGGGCAGCGCAGGGGGAGTTTCCCCCACAGGACGTACCTGTGGCACCCACCTGGCACTGCCACAACACCCAGGGGTGACCCCGCACTGTTCCCTCTTCCTCCACTCCCCTGTGCCCCTGCAGTGCTCCCAAATGCCCCGGTTTGTGCCCAAATGCCCTGGTTTGTGCCCAAGTCCCCTGTTGTGCCGGGTTTCCCGGGAAGCAGCCCCAGCCCCGCCCCAGGATCGATCGATCGATCGCTGTTAATGATCTCCCGGGTTAATGATCCCCCGTTTACAGCCCCAGCTGGGGCTGATTGGCCTTGTGGCCATCAGACCAGCGGGGCTCTGCCAGGGCAGTGCCCGCCCTGTGGGTGCCACCCCGTATAAAGCGGGCTGGGTGGTGTCGGGGACACCCCTCTGCCACCATGGCGGGGTCCCTGGCGCTGCCCAGCGCCCTCCTGGCAGCCCTGCTGGCACTGGTAGGAGCTGGGATGGCACTGGGGGGAGATGGGAACTGCGAGGGTGGGGGGGTTGGGGGAGGGTGGATGGCAGAGTTGGGGGGACACTGGTGTGGCACCCACAGGGTGACATCTGAGGGGCTGGGGGTGGCAGAGCGTGGGGGGAGGTGGTACAATGCCCGTGGGGTGCCTTTTGGGTGCCCCTTGGGGGGGACTGGGGGTGGCAGAGCCAGGGAACCCCATTCTGGTACCCATTTGGTGACATTTAGAGAGGCTGGGCGTGGCAGAGCTGGGAGGACGCTGGTGTGGCACCCACTGGGTGCCTGTTGGGTGACAGTGGTGGTGCTGAGGGGGGGGAACCGTTATGGTACCCTTTGGGTGGTGGTTTGAGGGCCTAGCAGTGACAGAGCGGGTGGGACACTGCTGTGATGCCCATCAGGTGCCTGTTGGGTGCTCTTTGGGTGGTATTTGGGGGCTGAGGTTGGGGGGACACCTGCAGTGCCCACCAGGTGCCTGCTGGGTGCCATTTGGGTGCTGACAGTGCCACCCCCCTCCCCAAACCCCTTCCCACCCCCCCCTCCATCCCCCCAGGCCTCCCCATCCTTCACCCCGATCCACCGTGCCGGGTTCTGCGCCTTCTACGGCGAGTGCGGGCGCAACCCTGAGGTGAACATGTCCCTGGTGCGCTCCAACGTGCCCTGCCTGTCCAACACCCCTGCCCGGGAGGCCACGGGCAGCCTGCTGGCCCTGCTGCGCTCCGTGTGCCCAGACCTGGTGCGGGGGGACAACGAGACCACCATGGTGTGCTGCACGTACGGGCAGCTCAGCGCGCTCCGCCTCAGCGTCGCGCTCTCGGGCACAGTCCTGGCACGGTGCCCGTCCTGCGCCCGCAACTTCGCCAGCCTGTACTGCCACAACACCTGCAGCCCCGACCAGAGCCTGTTCACCAACGTGACGCGGGTGATGAACCGCACGGCGGTGCCCGGGGTGCCCCGTGTGGCGGTGCTGGAGTATCAGAGCTTCTACCGGCAGCGCTTCGCCGACGCCGCCTTCTCCTCGTGCCGCGGGGTGCGGCTCCCGGCCACCGGCGGCTTCGCCATCGCCACCATGTGCGGCCGCTACGGCGCCCAGTTCTGCACCACCCAGCGCTGGCTGGACTTCCAGGGCGACAAGAACAACGGGCTGGCGCCGTTACAGATCAACTTCCAGCTGGTGCCCAACAGCACCGAGGTGGGCGACGCCATTGAGCCGCTGGACGCGCGGGTGTGGCGCTGCAGCGAGGCGCCGAGTGAGGATGAAGAGCCCTGCTCGTGCCAGGACTGCGCCGAGTCCTGCGCGCCCGTGGTGCCCCCCACAGACCCGCCGCCCCCGTTCCGGCTGGGCGAGGCCGATGGCATCCTGGTGCTCTGCGTCTTGCTCTTCGCCTTCCTCGCCATCCTCTTCCTCGTGGCCCTGCTGTGCCAGCGGCGCTCCAAGGGGCTCACGGTGCCGCAGGCGGTGCCCGCTGCCCGCGGGTGCTCGGAGCGGGCGGGCGATGCCAGTCACCGGGCCCTGGCGCGGGCGTTCCGCTGGTGGGGCACGCTGGTGGCCTCACGGCCCGTGGCGGTGCTGGTGGTGGCCGTGGTGGTGGCCGGGGGGCTCTCGGCCGGGCTGGTGACCCTCCGGCTCACCACGGACCCCGTGGAGCTCTGGTCAGCGCCGGGCAGCCGTGCCAGGCAGGAGAAGGCCTTCCACGACCAGCACTTCGGGCCCTTCCTACGCACCAACCAGGTCATTGTGACGGCGCCGGGCAGGGCCGGGTCTCACTACGACTCCGTGGTCTTTGGGGCCAAGAACTTCAGTGGGGTCCTGGCCAAGGATGTGCTGCTCCCGCTGCTGGAGCTGCAGGAGCGGCTGGCGGGCATCGAGGCCTGGGCACCGCAGGCAGGCAGGAACGTAACGCTCAGGGACGTGTGTTATGCGCCCCTGAACCCCACCAAGCCCACCCTGGGCGACTGCTGCGTCAACAGCGTCACCCAGTACTTCCAGAACAACCGCTCCCACCTGGCACTCACCGCCCTGCAGGAGGACGGCAAAGAGACGGGCACCGTGGACTGGCACGACCACCTCATCTACTGCATCAAGTGGGTGCTGCGCCATGGGCATGGGGGGCATGGGGAGGGGTCCTTGGGGGGGATGGCCGGGGGGCTCTCTGTGGGGTGCGCGCTGTGGCACAGTGCCCGTGGGGAGCCCAGAAGCGTTTGGTGTGATGTCCGTGGGGCCCTGGCCATGCAGTGATGTTGGGGTGACACTTGAGGAGCTGGGGGGTTCTCCGTGGGGTGCCCAGTGTGCCACAGCGTCCACGGGGCACAAGGCTGTGGGCTTGACTTTCTCTCTCTGGATCCCCCAGCACTGGCAGGTGCCCACAGGGTGCCAAGGTGTAGGGTTGGGGTTCCCTCCTGGTCCCCCCTCACATCTGGGTCCAGGTGGGCATAGGGCAGTGCCAGGTGTCCCTGCTCACCGCGTGGCACCCTGTCCCCACTAGCTCCCCGCTCTCCTTCAAGGACATCACGGCGCTGGAGCTGAGCTGTATGGCCGAGTACGGCGGGCCCGTGTTCCCATACATCGCCTTC
Organism: Pseudotriccus pelzelni; assembly: GCA_035584735.1. Lineage (NCBI taxonomy): Eukaryota > Metazoa > Chordata > Aves > Passeriformes > Tyrannidae > Pseudotriccus > Pseudotriccus pelzelni. Next base: position 1,077,046 of record JAWMRA010000056.1, on the reverse strand, counting down.
GGGGGATACCAGGGTATGGGGGCACGGAGGGCAGGGGGGGCACAGGGACCTAGGGGGGTGTGGGGGGCTCGGTGGGGCAGGGGGGACCTGTGGGCACAGGGACACCTGGGGAACAGGGGCCCTGTGGGCAATGGGGGTCTCTGTGGGATGTGGGGACACCTTGGGGGGACGGGGGTCTGTCTGTGTGGAGTATGGGGGACCTGTGGGTGATAGGGACACCTCGGGGACAGGGGCCCTCATAGGGCATGGGGGTACCTTGGGGGGACAGGGGACTCCGTGGGGCCGGGGAGGGAGCTGTGGGGTGTCCCTGCGGTGTCCCCCCCGTGTCCCTTCATGTCCCCCCCATGTCCCCCCCATGTCCCTGTGTCCCCAGACTCGGAGTACACAGAGGCTGAGGCTCTGATTGTCACCTACTCCCTGAACAACTTCCCCCGCGGTGACCCCCGGCTCGAGTGGGTTCTAAGCTGGGAGCGCGAATTCCTCGAGGTGGTTCGGGATTTCCAGCGCTCGCACGGCCTCAACCTGTCGGTCACCTTCATGGCCGAGGTCAGACCCCTCCCGGTGTCCCCCCTGTGTCCCCCCAGTGCCCCCATTTCCCCCGTGACCCTGGTGCCCTCTGTGCCCCCCTGTGCCCCTGGTCTCCCCCACGTTTTTGTGCCCCCCACATCCCACGTTCCCATTCGCAGGGTGGGATGGGGGGGGGTTCCCCGGGGTGCCCGGTGCCCCTTGCCCTGTCCGTGCCCCTCATTGCCCGTCCCCTGTCGGTGCCCTCCCAGCGCTCGCTGGAGGACGAGATCAACCGCACGAGCGGGGAGGACCTGCCGGTGTTCGCGGTCAGTTACCTGCTGGTGTTCGCCTACATCGCCCTGGCCCTGGGCGAGTACACGGCCTGGAGCCGCGTCCTGGTGCGTCCGGGGGAGTTTGGGGTCTCGGGGGGGTCTCGGGGGGTCTCGATGGGGTGTCCGGGTTCCGGGGGGGTCCCGGTGGAAGGGGGGGATCCCTGGTGGTGTGCCAGTGGGTCCGGGGGGTCCTGTGGGTTGTCCAGGGGTTCTGGGGGGTTCTGGGGGTCCGGGGGGGGTCCAGGGGTTCTGAGGGGTCCCGGGGCGATCTGGGGTTCTGGGGGGGCCGGGGGTGCTGAGTGTAGCTGCCGCAGGTGGAGTCGAAGGTGACGCTGGCACTGGGGGGCATCACCGTGGTCCTGGGGGCCGTGCTGGCCTCCATGGGGCTCCTGGCACTGCTGGGGGTGCCCTCGTCCCTCATCATCCTCGAGGTCGTGCCGTTCCTCGTGCTCGCCGTGGGCGCTGACAACATCTTCATCTTCGTGCAGGAGTTCCAGGTCCGGGATGGGGGGGACACCGAGGGCGGGCAGGGGGCACAGGGGCACTTTGGGGATTCTCGTGGGGAATGTGGCCCTAGGGGGGCACCTGGGAGTCCCCATGGGGCAGGGCAGGGAGGGAGGTGCCCATGGGGCACGGCAGCCCCAAGGCCGGGTGGTGGCTGCCCAATGGGGCCCCCCCCATGTGTGGGAGGGATACCTTTGGGGTTCTCCCCAGGGTGGGAGTGTCTGTAGGGTCCCCCCCGGGGTGGGGGTGCCCCTTGGCATCCCCCCTGACCACCCCTGCCAGCAGCAGTCCCAGCGGGAGCCGGGCGAGACGCAGGAGCAGCACCTGGGGCGGGTGCTGGCACAGGTGGCACCCAGCATGTTGCTGTGCAGCATCTCCGAGGCCATCTGCTTCCTCCTGGGTGAGCCTGGGGGGCACCAGGGGCACCGGGGGGCACGGGGACACAGGGGTGGACTGGGGGCACAGGGACATGGGGGACACTGGTGGCATGAGGAGCACTGGGGGCACAGGAACATGGGGGCACAGGGTCATGGGGGGCACAGGGTCATGGGGGGCACAGGGACATGGGGGGCACAGGGACATGGGACATGGGGGGCACAGGGACATGGGGGGCACAGGGACACTGGGGAAATGGTGGGGGACAACAGGAGCACGGGGGGGGCACAGTGACATGGGGGCATGGAGGGCCATGGGGGATGCACAAGGTACAGGGGTCACGGTGGGGGCACAGGAGCTGGGCATGATGGGCGTGGGGTGGGGACAGTGTAGGGTGGGGGGCTGGCACAGCAGGGGCTGCGGGGTGCCCGCTGAGCCTGCGGTCCTGCAGGTGCCCTCTCATCCATGCCCGCCGTGCAAACCTTCGCCCTCACGGCCGCCCTCGCCATCGTCTTCGACTTCCTGCTCCAGATGTCAGGGTTCGTGGCACTGGTGGCACTGGACGCCCGGCGGCAGGAGGTACCACCCGGGGGGGCTCCGGGGGCACGGGGAGGGCACAGGGGGCGGGCACAGGGTGGGCCTGGGGTGCCCAGAGTACGTATGGGGTCCCCAAGGCGCATATGAAGGTCCCCGAGGTGGGCACAGGGTGGGCAGGGGGCACCCCGTGGGGGGCATGAGGGCCGGGGGGGTCCCGTGCCAACCCCCTGTGTGCCCCCAGGCCGGGCGGTTTGACCTGTGCTGCTGCTGCGGGACGGGCAAAGGGGGCCCGGGAGGGGAGGGGGCCCGGCTGCTGCGGCCCCTCCTCGAGCGCTACTACACCCCCCTCCTGCTCCACCCCGTCGTGCGGCCCGGCGTGGTGAGGGGGGCACGGGGGGCACGGGGGGCATGGCAGGAGAAGGGGGCTGGGGGAGTGGGGGTGATGATGGGAAAGGGTGGCACGGGAGGAGTGGCAGGGGAGCCCAGGGGGGGCGTTGGGTCATGGGGGTCATGGGGGTGGGGAGCACTGGGGGTTTGGGGAGGCACCAGGGAGAACGGGGGGAGTGGGAGGCACGGGGGTCCTGGGGTGTCCTGCCAGATGGGGAGGACATGGGGGGGCTTGGGGGTGGGATGGGACGTGGGGCCTGGGGGGCACCAGGGGGCTTGGGAGGGAATTTGGGGGCTGGGGGTTCCCAGGGGGAGCTGGGGGGTGTCGGGGGTCCCGGAGGTGCCTGACCAGGTGCCCTCCAGGTGCTGCTGTTCCTTTTCCTGGCCTGTGCCGGGCTGTTCCTGATGTTCCAGGTGCCGGTGGGGCTGGACCAGGAGCTCGCCCTGCCTGAGGTGGGACCGCCGGGGGGTGGAGGGGGACAGGGAACAGGGGGGGACAGGAGGGGACAGCGGGGTCTGAACGGGGACATCCAGGGGGTGATTCCTACGGGAGGGGCTCGGAGACACCGTGCAGGGGGTGACACGGCCCAAATGGTGACACACGAAGATGGGGTGACCCTCTGGGCCCCGCAGGACCCTGAGGGTGTCGCAGCAGGTGACAAGGTCCTATAGGGTGACACATGGGGATGGTGGGACCCTCTGGGCCCCCCCCAGGCCTTGGTGGGTGCCGGGGGGTGCCCGTGCCCCCCAGGCTGATGGGGGTGCCCCCCAGGACTCGTACATGCTGCAGTACTTCTCGGCGCTGAACCAGTACCTGGCCGTGGGGGTGCCCACCTACTTCATCACCACGGGCGGGTACGACTTCTCCTCTGCCAACGGCACCAACGCCATCTGCTCCAGCGCCGGCTGCGACCCCGATTCGCTCACCCAGACCATCCAGCACGCCACCAGCTTCCCCAACGTGTGGGTACACGGGAGGGGTGCGGGAGGGCAGGGGAGGGGTGCCCAGCTCCTGCCAGCCCTGCGTGCCCGCCCAACAGGTCCTACCTGGCCATCCCAGCCACCTCCTGGGTGGATGATTTCCTGGACTGGCTGAACCCCACGAGCCGCTGCTGCCGCATCCACCAGTTCGGGCAGCACAAGGGAGAGTTCTGCCCCTCCACCAACAGTGAGTGGGGGCTGGGGGGCACAGGGTGGACATGCCATGGTGGCCAGCGGGTGCCCACCGTGGTGGTTCTTGGGCCTACATGCAGTGGCCACTGCGGTGGCCACTGGGTGGCCCTTGGGAGCACATTGGATGCCCCCCACGGCTGACCCCCTGTGCCCACAGATAACCTGAGCTGTTTTGGGGGGCAGTGCCTGAAGGTGTCCCGGCGCCCCACGGCCGAGCAATTCCAGCGCTTCCTGCCCTGGTTCCTGCAGGACCGGCCCACTCTGCAGTGTGCCAAGGGGTACGTGGCACTGGGGGTCCCCTACCCAGACACGGCCACCAGTGGGTAACGCCCCACCACCCACTCCCTGGGTGCCCCCCCGGGTGCCCCCTGACCCCTGTTTCCCCCCGCAGGGGCCTGGGCGCCTACGACACTTCGGTGAGCATGGCCGAGAATGGCACCATCCTGGGTGAGTGCAGGGGGTTACGTGGGCCGGGGGGGTGCCCAGTGGGCCCCTGGGGATGCCCCTGACCCCCCCGGTCTGTGCCAGCCACCCGGTTCATGGCGTACCAGCGCCCGCTGCGCACCTCCCAGGAGTATACGGCGGCTCTGCGGGCAGCCCGTGCCCTGGGGGACACCCTGACCCGCACCCGGCGCCGGGTGCCCGGCACAGACCCCCACTTCAGAGTGTTCCCCTACACGTGAGTGCCCACCTGGGGCCGGGGGAGGCATGGGAGGGAGCGGATGGGGAGGGGGGAGAGGGGCACGGAGCTGGGGGGGCACCGCTGGCTGGTGTGGGGTCAGCAACGGGTGCCCAAGTCAGGGTGCACAGCACAAGGTGCTGGGGGTGCCCCGGTGCCCTTCTTGGGAGTCACAAGTGGGTGCCCCCGTCAGTGGGGGTCCCAACTTAAGGGGTGCCCAGGTAAAGGATGCCCACTGTGGGGTGTTGTGGGTGCCCCCGCACCTGTCCTGGGCATCACAAGAGGGTGTCCAGTTAAGGGGTTCCCAGTTAAGCTGGGAACTGGGAACTCCAGTTAGGGGTGCTCAGTTAAGGGGTGCTCATCCTGTGGTGCTGAGGGGGCCCTTGAGGGTGGGGTCATTGTGGGTACCCAATTAAGGGATGACCAGTTCAGGGGTGCCCACGTCAGGGTCAGCATGGGCACCTCACTGGGGTTAACAGGGGTGCCCAGTTCAGGGGGTTGCTGTGGGAACCCCGTCGGGGTCCCAGCGCCTCTCAGGGTTTCCAGTGCCCACGTCAGGGTGCTGGTGCCTGTGCTGGGGCACCCAGTGTCCATTTTGGGGTACCTGGTGCCCTGTCACACTGTCACATCACGGTGCCACCCCCACAGGGTGACGTACGTGTACTACGAGCAGTACCTGACGGTGGTGGCCGAGGGGCTGGTGACGCTGGCACTGTGCCTGGTGCCCACCTTCGCCGTGTCCTTCCTGCTGCTGGGCATGGACCTGCGCTCCAGCTGTGCCACCCTGGTCACCATCGCCATGATCCTGCTGGACACCGTGGGGGCCATGGCCCTCTGGGACGTGCCCTACAACGCCGTCGCCCTCATCAACCTTGTCGCGGTGCGGGCACGGGGGGGCACGGGGGTGGCACAGGGACATGGGACACGGGGTGTGGCGCAGGGACTTGGGGCAGGTGGGTGGCACAGGGGTTTTGGGGGCACAGGGGGTGGCAGCAGAGGGTGTGACACGCAGTGTCCCCGCAGGCCGTGGGCATCTCGGTGGAGTTCGTGTCCCACATCACGTGTGCCTTCGCCCGCAGTGCCCAGCCCAGCAGGGTGGCACGAGCCGCCGAGGCCACCGTCACCATGGGCAGCAAGGTGGGCACGGGTGACACTGTGGGACCCCCAATCCTGCCTGGGGGTGACGCTGTGGGACCCCCACCCCTGCTGGGACTGGGGGGACGCCACGGCACCCCAAATCCTCCTGGGGGGCTGAAGGTGACACCGTGGGGCCCCCACCCCTCTCCTGCTGTGCCCGGGGGGCTGGGGGTGGCCTGGCTGCCCGGTCCCTGATGGTGTCCCTGCTGTGCCTGCAGGTGGTGGCCGGCGTGGCCATGACCAACCTGCCCGGGGTGGTGGTCCTGGCCTTCGCCAAGGCCCGGCTCATCCAGATCTTCTTCTTCCGCCTCAACCTCATCATCACCCTGGTGGGGTTGGCACATGGCCTGGTGTTCCTGCCCGTGCTCCTCAGCTACATCGGTAAGGACCCCCCGGGTCAGTGCCCTGGCCCTGTGTGCCACCCCCAGGGCACAGGGACAGCCTGGCACCATCCCTGTTGTCCCCACAGGGCCCAGCCCACGGGTGACAGCAGGGGACACGCCGGGGGACGCACAGGGTGCAGGGCTGGGCCTTGGCAACCCCTACTTCAAGGACAAGGACACAGACAAGCCCGGGAAGGGCTGAGCCCCCCTGGCCCCTCTCGCTCCCCCCTTGCCCCCACTGCTGCTGCTGTTCTATTTAAACTGGTTTTCTCAGAGTCTGGACTGCAGAGCGTGGACTTTAACTGGGGTGGGTTGGGGGCGTGTCTTGGCTCCGAAGTGCTGCACGGGGATGGGGACACGGGGACAGGATGTGTGGGGCACAAGGGCACTGTGGGGACAGGGACATGGGGGGCACAGGAATGTGTGGGGCAAAGGGAACAACAGGGACGTGGACATCGTGGATCCAGGGACACAGGGGGGGCACATGGCACCACTGAGATGGGACACACAGGGACAGGGTTCTCTGGGGCATGAGGGCACTGTGGGCACACACCGGTGGACACGGTGGGGACAGGGCCACGTAGGGCAAGGGGGCACAAGGCTGGGGCTGGGTTGTGGCACTTGGGACAGTGACAAGTGGGGCAGGAGGGCATCACTGGACTCTGTGGGGCCACAATGAGCCCCATGGGGACAAGGACATGGGGGGACATATGGCCACCACAGGGATGGGGCCATCTGGGATATGCTGGGGCCATGGTGGAGCACCCCCAGCACCGGGTGTCCCCCAAACCCTCCTGGGTCACCAGGTTGGGCACAGCCCCCCCAGGGTCGGCACAGCCCCCCGAGCAGCCGTGGCTGCCCCACCCTGGCAGTGCCCAAGGCCAGGCTGGCCAGGGCTGGGAGCCCCCTGTGCTGGTGACACTGTTCCTGCCTGCGCCAGGGGTGGCAGTGGGGGTCCCCAAGGTCCTTGCACTGCAAACCCGCTCGGAGCTGGGTGTTTATTGCCGGGCACTACAGGTACTTGTAGACCACGCGGGCGGGCACCGTCTGCAGCTCCAAGCGCACGGGGCACTTGTAGAAGTGGCTCAGGAGGGTCTCGGTGTAGCACACCAGAAAGTAGATCTTGCTGGGGGGCAGTGCCCGGCCAAGCAGGGCGCAGACCACCAGCAGGTTCCCACGGCGCTTCAGCACCACCTCGTCCACCAGAAGCCCCGGGAAGGTGCCAAACATGAAGCGGCGCAGGAACGAGTCCTCCACTGCCCGCTCTGCCGCGCCCGCCTCGCCGTGCAGGTTACCTGGGCACAGGGGGCACGGCTGGCACCCAGGGCTGCCGGGGCTGCCACCCTACGCATCCCTGCTCCCACAACACCCACACGTCCCACATGGTCCTGTCCCCACACATCGCTGTCCCCAGAACGCCCCGTGGTCCCAACTCCACGGGTGTCCCCGCCATCCCCACGTCCCCCCTCCCCACCCCGGTGCCTCGGTGTGCCCCAAGCCCCCCCCCCCGCCGTACCCCCGGTACCCCCCGGTGTGCAGGGACAGCCAGCCCTTGCGGTGGGCGATGTAGTGCGGAGGGTGTGCCTGCTCGTAGGTCACGGGCTTGTCCCCTTTGCCCACCCGGACCCGCGCCGCCCGCGTCTGTGGGCACAGGGGGGGTCATGGCGGGCACAGGCCCGCGGTGGGGGGCGCAGGGAGGGGACACGCCAGGACTCACCTTGAGGCAGGCGGGAGTGGTGTGGAGGTGCCGGGGGGCAGGCAGGGCACGGGGCAGCGCCTGAGGGGAGGGCACAGGTGCTGAGGGGCAGCCGGGGTGTGTGTGTGGGGGGGTGGCTGTCCCAGTCCCCTGCCCCCCAAACAGCCACTGTGCCCCCGACCCCGCTGTGCCCACAGCGGGGCCAGCGCTGCTGCCAGCGACCTCACAGACGTGGTGTCCCCAGCGTCCCCCTTCCGCAGTCCCCCATCCCCAGTGTTCCCAGTGTTCCCAGTGTCCCCCGTGTCCTCAGTGTCTCCAGTGTCCCCAGTGTCCCCAGTGTCCCCAGTGTCCCCAGTGTTCCCAGTGTCCCCAGTGTCCTCAGTGTCTCCAGTGTCCCCAGTGTCC
>JAWMRA010000056.1:1051952-1066106 GCA_035584735.1 Pseudotriccus pelzelni | reverse complement strand
CGTCCCCGTGTCCCCACCCCCGGTCCCCCCTCACCCTCAGCGCTCGCGCAGCCGCCGCCATTTTGTGTGGCGGCCGCGGGGGCAGCGCCCCCTGGCGGCGGGCACTGAGGGCGGGGGGGGGCGCGTCATGGCGGCCCCGCCGCCCCCGGTACCCCCACCCTCCACCCCGGGGGGCTCCCCAGCCGTCCCCTCTCCTCCCCCCCTTCACCCCGCAGTGAAGACTCAGAGCATGTGCTGAGGGCGGGTTTATTCTGGGGGGGGGGGGGCCGGTCGTGCCAGTGGCGGGGGGCGCTCAGGGGAAGGCGATGGCGCTGAGAGGGGGCAGCTCCAGCGGGGTGTCGGTGGCCGTGGGGGCGTCTCGGGGCGGGGGCCCCGCAGGCCGCGGCCCCCCGTGGTGGCCGTACTGGAACTTGAGGCGCAGCTCCCCCAGGCGGGAGCGGGGCAGGATATTGGGGATCCACTCGATGGTGAACGGGGTGGGCTCCTTCTGCGTGGGGGACGTGTGTCCTGGGGGGGCACGGCGGGGTGGGTGCGGGCCTCCCCTGCCCCTCCATCCTCCAGACGTTCCTTTAACCTCTCTTGAAGCCCCCAGGGGTGTTTTTGTGCCCCCCCCCCTCTCTGGACCCCCTGTTCCCCCCTCTTTTCAGAGCCCCCAGGGGGGTCTGTTTGTCCCCCACCCTCTGGACCCCCTTTTCCCCCTCCCTTGAAGCTCCTTCACCTTCTGGACCCCCTCCCACCCCTTTAACTCGTCCTTCCCCCTCCATTGAGCCTCCCCCCCCGTCCCAGGCTCCCCCTTTTCTCCCCCTCTTTACAGTCCCCAGGATTCTGCCCCCTCTCTCCTTGGATTTCAGGGTCCCATCTTGTGGATTTTGGGGGGCCCACCCTGCTCCCCCCCCCCCTCCTCACTCACCAACTTTGAGGAAGGTCTGGAGCTCCAGGGGCCGCAGGGGGGGCTGTTTCTCAGGGGTCCCAAACCCGTCTCCCACGGGCTCCACCTTCACACGTGGGGTCCGGAAGGGCTCGTAGGAGCCATCTCGGTTCTGCACGAAGCTCCTCGTGATCTCCAGCGGTAGCTGTGGTGAGTGGGGGGCGTCAGGAGGGGCTGGGGGGGGGCTGTGGGGGGGGGCCGGGAGGGGTAGGGGCTGCTCCCCCTTACCTCAGGTGTGTCGAAGATCTGCTTCACCTGCAGGACGTTGGTGATGTGCCAGGTGTACTTGGAGAAGGTGCCCAGGGGCAGCGCATCCCTGCGCACGAAGGCTGGGGAGGGGGGGACTTGTGGGGCTTCTCCCCCTTTGTTCTCTTTCTTCCCTTCACCTTTTGTCTCCCTCTCCTTCCCCCCCTTTTTTGTCCCTATTTTCTCCCTTCCTCCCCTTTTTTTTACCCTCTTTTTTCCCCCCCCACCTTTTTGCCCCCCGGGATCCCTCACCCGTGGTGGAGTTGGGGAGCCTCTTCTTGCTGCTCCCACTGGAGATGCGCTGCTGGAGGGCATCAAAAAAGGCCTGGGGGATGTGGAACACCAGGGGTTCGGGACGGCCTGCAGGGGGAACAGGGATCAGGGGCTGGGGGATCCGGGACCCCCATCCTGCTCAGGCCCTGAACGTGCCTGGGGCTGGTTGGATCAGCAGTGCCGGGGTCTGACCGTGTTTCCTGGGAAGTATCTCGGAATTGGAGGGTGGCGTTTCATTGGGTGTCCTGTGCCCCTTGTCCCCTCCCTGGGAGACGAACCCAGCACCCTCCTGTCCATGAGGAGTTGGATGCTGATCCTGTTCCTCCCTCCCACCCTGAATTCCCCTGATGTCCCTTCCCTGTGCTGTCCGTGCTCCAGGTGCCACCTGGAGACGCCCTTGGAGCATCTCCGTGGCCTCCTCCAGATTTGCTCCAGCGGCTCCACACCCCCATGTCGGGGTCTCGGAGCTGGAGGCAGGCGGGGTCTCACCTGAGCAGGGCAGAGGGGCAGAATCCCCCCCTCACCTTGGTCTGACCTGGACCAAAGCCAGTAAAACTTCCCAGGGCACAATAAATTCCCTGCAAACCAGACAAAGCCCTGGGGGTAGTCCCTGGGTGGGCTGGAGCCCCAAAGCCCCTCCAGGTGCCCCCCCAGCCTCACCCTCAAACTGGTAGTGCATGGTTTGGTGGATGCGCTCTGTGACACTGGCCAGCCAGTCCTGGAAGGACAGGGACACCTGGGACTCATCCAGCACCTCGGGACAGCCTGCAGGACGGAGGGAAGGGATGTTGGAATGTCATCCCCCCAGACCACCCACAAAATCCCCAGGGGCATCTGTGGGAGCCAAACCAGCCCTTCCTGGCTGGGGGGTGGGATGGATGTACTTTTTCTCAGGGAAAAAGGGGAAAACGAGGGATTTGTTCCACTTTCCAGGCAAAAACTAAAGCTGAGAGGGAGAAAAGCACCAAGCAGAGGCTCCTGTCCTGGGACAGGGCATTGCCAGCATGGAGAGGGTTTCTCCACAGGGTTCTGAGGAGACTCAAAAGGACAGACCCTCCCTCTCCAAACATCCCCTAAAAACTCAAATAAATCATAGAATCATGGAGTGGTTTGGGTTGGAAGGGACCTTAAAGCCCTCCTGCCCATCCCACGGGCAGGGACACCTTCCACTATCCCAGGTTGCTCCAAGCTCTGTCCAACCTGGCCTTGGGCACTGCCAGGGATGGTTCAGCCACAGCTTCTCCGGGAATTCCATCCCAGCCCCTCACCACCCTCACAGAAAAGAATCCCTTCCCAATACCCACAGAAATCCACACAAACCCAGAGTGGGCACTGCTAGGGGGGCCCAGGTGCCCCCAGACTCACTGTGTCTCTTCAGGGAGGAGGAGGTGACTGGTGGCTTCCTGAGGCTGCTCCTTCTGGGGCCGGGATGAGCCAGGTCAGGAGCCAGGAGCGGGCTGGTCACCTTTGTCCCTGAGGGAGGGGTTGTCACCGCAGGAGTCACCCCATGGGATCCCTGCCTGTCCCTGTCACCTCCCTCCTTGGGGCTCTTCTCCTCCATAACTCCATCATGAGCAAGGAAAGACCCCTTTAGGGCCTGTTGGTGTTGTTCCCAAGTCTCCACTGGCACCCACACAGCCAGATCCCAGTCCCTCGGAGCTGCATTCCCGGGAGATTTCAAATCCCACCCAATCCCAGAGCTGGATCCCAGTCCCTTGCGGGTGCTCTCCAGGGGATTTTCAGCTCCCACTCATCCCACACACCTTCCCAGGGACACTCACCCGGCCCCACATCCTTTTTCCTCTTCCTGGCCTTGGCAGCAGCTGCCCCCCGGGGCCGTGCGGTGGATCCGGGGCCACAAACCAGCTGCGGGACCACCGCACCCTTCAGACCTGGGGACACAAATCCTGTCCCTAAAAACATCTCAGCCAGGGAATGAGGAGCTCATGTGCCTCCCCCAGGACCTCCCAGCACACCCTAAATATTTGCAGGGGAAACCCCCCTGCCTCCGGACATGCTCCTTTGAGGGGAGGGGGGATTTTATCCTGCTCCCACTGTGCCCTCAGGGTGGGTTTCCAACATTCGGGTGCCCAAGGACAGGGTGGGGTTATCTGGGTGAAGCTTTTGGGGTGCAGAACCCCCTTGGAGGGGGGTGAACCCCAGATATTGCCGCTGTGGGAGGGGTTCGCAGGTTCCAGCCCTGGAAAACGACCCCCAGCACACCCTGAGCACCCACGGCAGTGAATCCCAGCGGGATCTGCCCCCACCTGGCTCTCACGGCAGCACAGGGAGCTCCCCATTGTGCTCCCCCACTCTGGGAGCCAGGAGCCGGCTGCATCGCGGCGGGAATCACTCCCCGTGCAGAGGGACAGACCCAAGCCCCAGGGTAACTGCTGATCGGGAGCACGTCTAAGGGCTGCTGGGAGGTGCCAGGACCCCAGGCTGGGGTGTCACCAACCCCTCAACACCCCCCAAAGCCCCCGTGTGCCCCCGCTTCCCACCCCCCGCATCGGAAGCGAGGAACTCGGCGAACTCCTGGGCCAGGCTCTCGTCGCTGGCAAAGGCGCAGATGCAGGCGAGGAAGTGGATGCAGCGTGTCGATGGGCCATCCACCTCCTCCTCCTCCTCCTCCTCCTCCTCCTCGCCCTTGCTGTGCCCAGCACAGCGGCCCCGGCAGGCGCAGGAGAAGCGGCGCTGAGCAAAGCAGGCGTGCAGGTAGCCCAGGCCGTGCCTCTGGCTGGCCTGGCACTTGACCACCAGCACGCTCCTGGTGACCCTCTGCACCAGCGGCCCCGTGGGCTCTGTCGCCAGCTCCCACAGGCTCTGCTTGGCCTCGGGGGGCGCCTGCAGGGAGCCCAGCACCGAGCTCTTGAGGGGCAGCGGCGTGGCCTCGGCCTGGCAGCCCAGCGCCAGCTTCAGGTGTTGGCACTGCTTGTCCTCCGCCACCGCCGTGCCGCAGGCGGGCGCGTGGCAGCGCCCCGAGCTCAGCTGTGTGATGAGGGTGCCCTCGGGAGTCTGGATGGCGGTCTCGGAGACGCCCAGCTCCACGAAGCAGCGCGTGTGGCCGCCGCGGTGCCGCACGGAGTAGAGCTGCGCAGGGGAGCCGGTGAGGACGCGCACGGCGCCGGGGTCGGTGGCGGTGCCGGGGCCGGGTGGGCGGCGGGTGCCAGGCCGGAACACTGTCCCGCACCGCTGGTTCTTGCAGCTCAGCCCCCGAGTGCCGTTGTAGGTGCCGCAGCGGGGGCACTTGCGGATGCCCCGCAGGGTGGCCTTGCCCAGGTCCGACAGGAAGGAGGGGGCTTTGGGCCTCGATGGCGGGGGGTCCATGATCAGGGAGCTGGGAGGGCACAGAGCGGGGGGAAAAGAGGGAGAACAGATTAGTTGGCTGGTCACTGGTCCAACAGTCACTGGGACACCCCAACAGTCCCTGTGCCATCCTGACAGTCCCCATGTCACCCCAGAAAACATGAAGCTGGGGCAGGAATGGAGCAAGGAATAGGGGCAGCAATGGGAGCAGGAACGGGGCGATTCCCTCCTGCCCCCCCCCATGTTGGGTTTTCCACCGGTTTGGCCAGTTCTGAGAGCCACAACAGCGACTTCAGCCCCTCAACTCATTGCCCCCCTCCCACAGCTCCCTGTCCCAGTGTGACACGGCGGGGAGGGCCAGGAGGGCTCCCCGTGACCCCCCGAAGCTGCCCCGGGTCCCCTCAGCTCCAGCCCCACGGGGGTCTCTCCCCCAGCCCGGTACCTGCAGCCCCGTTACCGCCGCCGGCAGCGCCGGGACGGGGATGTCCCGCTTCCGCTATTCGCGCGCGCTCATTGGCCCGCCGGCATCACGTGGTACGTCGCGGGGCCTGCTGGGAAATGTAGTCCAAAGAGGGGCTGGGCACACACCGTCTCCTGGACTCCAACTCCCAGCAGCCCCCGCGGCAAAATTCACCACTTTCTCCTCTTTTCACCCCAAATCCCACGAGCACCCGCTCCACTCCCCCCCCCCGTGACCGACAAAACACAGCACACAAGCTTCGTGGGTTTTTTTCATTTTCCTTTTTTTTTTTTCTTTTTTAATTTTTTTCCTTTTTTTTCCCCCATTTTTGTGGGTTTTTTGTGATTTTTGTTTTAAAGGCTGGGCAAGAGGTAGGATTAAAAAAAGGGTGTTTTTGGCCTCTGATAGATCAGGTTTGGGAGCTCTTCTCACCTTCACTCCCTTGTAAAACACACCTGGGATAGCGAGGGAATTTTACACAATTCATTAAAAACTTTATATTCCAAGAGATATTTGATATCCACAAAAAAATAAGGGAAAAAAAGGAAGATTTGAGGCATAAAATCACGTCAAAAAGACTCCGTGTCCTACCTTTAAATAAGGAAAAGTACAAAAGTGGCCAAAAGTTGTGCAAAATTCTTCAATTTGCTCAAATATTTTACAGGAAAATGTAGAAATCAGTAAAAAAAAAAATCAAAGTAACAACCCTGGAGGGATTTGTCACGTTTAGCAACAGGAATTTTTCAGTCCCAGGGTGGGAAAATCTTGGCTCACAAGGGGAGCTGGGTGTTGTCACACCCCCTTTTTTTCCCCCCATCGTAAGGCAAAACCGACCCTGAAAAACACACTGAGATCCACAAAAAATGATGTAAACTAGTAATTTATCCTCAAAAAAAACCCCTCCTGGTGGAAGAAAAGCCAGAGGGTTTTTCCAAGAGGCTGCTCAAAAACAGGGTGTGAGGCTGAAGATGTGGCAGCTCCAGGATTCCCACACTTTTGGCTTATTTTGGGGGGTTTTACAGCTGTTTATGGTTTATTTTTCCATCGGCTCCGAGGGAAAACCCCGCCAAAAATACAAAAACAAGGATGATTTGTGCAATTCCTGCCCCAGTTCTCAGCTAAGGCAGTGAAGTCCCTGCATTTGTGTTTCTAAAAAACACTGAATTTAAGAAACACATCAAAAGGAGGAAAAAACAACCAAGGCAGAAGGCGGCGATCCAGCATCTGGGTTTGGGGGGGGAGGGGGGAAAGGGGGATTTTGTTAAAATTGAAAGGATGGGGGCGATTTTTCCATGATTCCAACCCCTCGGATTGTGGCTCTGGTAATAAATACCCGGGTGGGGGGTGCTGGGGGGTCCCTGCGCTCAGGGGGTCTCGAAGCCCACGCGGAAGCCGGGCTGGGGGGGCACCACGGCGCCGTTCTGGCCCTGGGGGGGTTGCACTCCGTAGCTGGGGCCCATCCAGGCTGCTGCTGACTGGGTCTGGCTGCGAGGGGAGAGAAGAATCCCTTAGGAATGCGGCAGGGATAAAGGAAAGGGGGTTTGATGAGGAATTGGGGGGCTGTTCTCCACCCGTCCCAAGCACCATGTCCTGGAGCGGAACGGCTCTGAGGGTGTTGTGGGGTCGCAAAGCCGCTTCCCCAGGGGATAAAAAGGGGATTAAAGGGCCCCCCAGACTCACCTGAATCCCTGCTGGTTCCAGGCCTGGCCATACACGCCGTAGGTGGGCACCTGCCACCCGTTGGGCACGTACTGCCCGAGCTGGGCCCCGCCGTACCACTGCCCCCACTGCCCGTAGGGAGGGGGGTAACTCAGCTGGTTCTGTGGGAAGAGCCAAGGTAGGAATCGGACCAGGACACCCTCCACCAAGGCCAGGCTGCTCCACCTCGCCGAGGACACTGCCAGGGATACGGGGGCAGCCACAGATTCTCCGGGAATTCCATCCCAGCCCCTCACCCCCTTAGGGCCAGGAATTCCTTCCCGATATTCCATCTAACCCTGCCCTCTGGCAGTGGGGAGTCTGTTCCCCGGGAGCAGAGCCTGACCCCCCTTCTGTCAGAAGTTGCAGAGAGCGAGAAGGTCCCCCCTAGCCTCCTTTTCTCCAGGATAAGCCGCCCCCCGGCTCATTTTTCCACCCCCTTAAGGAATTCCCAGCACACACTGAGGAACTGGCCTTTCCCAGGGGAGCAGCCCTGACCTGCTGCACGGGGCTGACCATGTCGGGGGTCTCCTTGCCCCAGTAGCACTTCACGACGTGGCCCTCGATGGTGGTGCCGTTGACGGACACGATGGCGTGGGCTGCACTCTCGTGGGAACTGAACCTGCCGGGATCGAGGGTGGGACAACACGAGCCACTCACTCGGGGAGTAACAGCTGGGATAACCCCCAAGTCCAGGATGGCTTCGGGAACTGTCCCCGTCCCATTGGAAAATCCAGCAAGGAGAGCCATCAATTTGTGTTTTTTGTTATATGGAGCCTCATCAATAAAGGGATGGTGGTTTTGGAAAGACTCAAAGTGCTTCAGTAACTCCTCTGAGATGACACAACAAAAAACAGTTGCAGCTGTTTTCTGGGGTTTTTCCTGCTTGTTACAGGCCATAACCCCCTCCACAGAGCAGAGGGAGCTGCTGCAGGGTGGGCTCTGCAGCCTGGCAAATTCCCACCCGTGCAGACCCGCCACCCGCCCTGCCCCGGGCCCACCTACCGCACGAAGGAGTATCCTTTATCTGGGAATACTCGGATCTCCAGGATCTGCCCAAAAGGGGAGAAGGTCTGGCGCATCAGCTGCTCTGGAGCAGGAAGGACAGGGAGCAGCGTGAGGAACCCGCAGGGGGACAGGAACAGGGGGCACAGGGGGGACCCCACGTACCTGTGAGGCCCGAGGTGACCCCCCCGCAGTACACGGTGCAGTTGCTGGGACTGGACTGGGTGACCACGTCGTCATAGGACAGTTGTTTGGTGTTTGCTGGGAGAGATTGGACAGGGATTTTCAGTGGATCCAACAGGAATGGTGGGAGAACTATAATTATAATCCTGACTGGCACGAGGTGTTGAGCACAATATGCGAACACCTCACTGAGAATCTCTGTGGGGAGACTTAAGAGCCCCTTCCAGTGCCTGAAGGGGATCCCAGAGAGCTGGAGAGGGACTCGGGACTAAGAATGGAGGGACAGGACAAGGGGAAACGGCTTCCCACTGACAGAGGGCAGGGTTAGATGGGATATTGGGAAGGAATTCCTGGCTGTGAGGGTGGTGAGGGGCTGGGAACAGAATTCCCAGAGCAGCTGTGGCTGCCCCCGTATCCCTGGCAGTGTCCAGGTTGGACGGGTCTTGGAGCAACCTGGGATAGTAGAAGGTGTCCCTGCCCATGGCAGAGGGTGAACTGGGATGGCTCTGAGGTCCCTCCACCCCGACCCATTCCTAATTCCCTGACTCCAGAGCCTGGCAGGGTGCCCAGCTGAGCACCTACACTCATAGGTGCTCTTTGGAGCTGGCGGTTTCCTCGTGGCCCAGTTGGTGCGGATTTGCCGTCCCCCGAGCCACTGCCCCCCCATCTGCTGGATCGCGTTCTCTGCGTCCTGTCGGGGAGAGGAGACAACAAAACCCGCTGTCAGCAACTCCTGCCCTTGCGAGAGAGCCAAGGGAACGACATCACCACGCTCCTGACTGACAAATCCCCGGCAGTGCCCAAGGCCGGGCTGGATGGGGCTTGGAGCAACCTGATCCAGTGGAAGGTGTCTCTGCCCACAGCAGGGGTTGGAATTGGATGGGCTTTAAGGTCCCTTCCAACCCAGATCATAGTGGGATTCTGTGATTTATATGGGCTTACAAATACAGAGAGAAGCCTCTCCCCATGACAGGCAGGGAAACCAAAGCTGGAGAGAGATTGGGACTGAGAACATTCCAGTTACCATCATCCAGGCAAGCTCAAGACTGTGGCACAGCTCAGCCATTTACTGTAGAAGAAGGGATCTTTCCCATTTATTGACAAAGGAAATGATCTTTGCCGTTTACTGAAGAAGGAAAGTACCATCTTACCCATTAACTGAGGAAGGAAACAAAGGGACGTTTCCCATTTACTGCAGAACGAAACTAAAGGATCTTAACCATTCACAGAAGAAGGAAAGGAAGGGATCTTACCCATTTATTGAAGAAGGATACAAAGCCATATCCCTTGGACTTCCCTGTTGCCATGTCCTTGACCACCCGTGCGTCCCTACAAAGCACAAACAAGACCAGTTCAGCCCCTTCCAGTGCAGCCCCTGCTCGAGTCGCTGAGTCATTTTCATCTCTCATCTCCACTAACCCTCAGCTCTTCACTGCACCAGCAACACACTCAAAGCAAAAGGCTCCTCGTCTACACAGAACTTGACTAAGGCTTTGCCAGGTAGCAGCAAAATTAAAACTTAATTGTGTAAACATGCAAATCAATGGCTTCTCTAACAAATGCCTGCGCTCTACAGCTGGCTCCTGCTTCAAAACACTCTCACAGACTGTTAAGGCACAAAGCATGGTCAAAGCAGCTATTCCAGATGGCTTAAGGCTGACATGAGCTGAATGGCTCTCTTGAACCATGCAATTTTTAAACTCTTATTTATTTGCCAACACATTCTACCTACTCATTCCAAATATCATATAGAAAAAAATAATAAAAAAAAGAAATAAAAAAAGATAGGAATTAAAAGGCATACATCGCCTGTTAACTGAATTCTTTAATTCTTGGGTCGTTACCCCCTGTTTGGACTGTGGGCAGCTGTAAATTTTGAGAGATTGATATTTCAGAAATTAGTGAAGAAAACACTGCAATATTCATATCTTTATAAACTACACATTACACAGCATTGGTACAACAGTGATTGGAACTACAAAATATACATAAGAAAGAAGGGGAAAAAATGAATAAAATTGATAAAAATAAATAAGAAAACTACAACGTTTGTCCACTGTGAACTGTAGCTTGTGGTTAGCCATGGAATTCTCTCCATTCTTCAGGGACACTCTGCAAAATAACCAGAGCCCTATTATTTGGGATTGAGTTAGGAAGAGAACCCAGCTACGAGAGCTAAACCCACTGGTGGGATATAGCAGCAGCTTGGGGCCAAGCCAGCCCAGGGCGAGGCGTCCTCACCCCCAGGCCACCCTCTCCTCCCTCCCACCACGGACAGGCAGGAAAAGAAACAGAAACAGCAGCAAAACCACTCAGGAAGTCATGCAGTTTAGGGCTGGAGAAGTCAGAGGGGGCAGAGAAAACACAGTGTTAATGTGGGCATAGCACTGAGACTTAAAAGAGAAGCCACAATGGAGAGAAAGTTTGTTAAGGCTCAGAGTTTGTAAGCCTAATTAAGTCTAATTATGGCACCCACAGCATGACAGTGTCAGCGCTGCCTGATGAAAATCCCTTTCCCAAGGCTACAGCAGAAATACTTGTTCTTTCCTCTGTTAGACCCCCCCCTTCCCTTTTTTTTCCTTTCCTAGGTCAGAATTTGGATCAAACGTTACAAATTGCCAGAGAAAGGCCACTTTGGGAAGCTGAGTCTAGAGAGGAAGTGGGGGAAAAACTCATCTCTACTTACCCTCAACTGAAAACTTGGGAATAAAGACTTGAGAACAAGTGAAAACATGCACAGAGCGAGTGAAAAAGGAACCACAATGAAAAGGTGTTTGTTTAAAAAAAGCCATATGCAAAGAATTACCCAATTTCTTTCTGAGCTAATCATGCAGTACTTCAACCTCGGTGTCATTAATGAAAAAAAGCTCAGTTTGGCACCAATGAAGATTAAAATAAAAAGAAATCATTAAGGAAATATTCCATTAGCAGCACAATTCCACAGGCTGGTCACTGACGAAGAACAGGGGAACTCAAGTCACTTCATTCAATCATTTGTTTTTCCAGGTTAAACTTAAATAAGAAAAAAATCTGGGTAATTTTGGGTTTGGAAAAAGAGTTCAAAACAGTCATTAAGGGGAGAATTCTGCTTTTTTTGGGGAAAAAACTGAGTTTCAGCTTGGATGGTCCGTTTGAGCCAGGGCAAACCATGAGCGTTCTGTGAGTCAGCAGCACGAGCACCACTCCCCTTCCCATCACCACCATCACACACGGATATCTCTTCCAGGGAAAAAAAGTCTTCCAGGAAAGATGTGACAACAGGCCTGGTCTCAGATTCAAGGGCAGGAGGGAGTTTGGGGGGTTATTTATGGAATGTGTGTCCACTGAGCTGTCACCTCTGATACCCAGGTAGGGGGAAACTCTCTCTTGCTGCCTGCTACGCCTCCTTCTCCCGTCATTCCAGCCTGTCCCTTCCATCCAGCACATCTGGCCAGAGGATGAGAGCAAGAACTGCCTCCTTGGAGCCCCCCCCTGCACTCCCTGGTGACCATTAGCTGCAGTCAGGCACTGGGGATGTCTGAAGCAAGATCACACACAGATAAATTTTAAACCTTCTAATAAAAGGAAATCAAGCTGGCATTAAAGGAGGAGTAAACTGGACTCTTGAGGGGTAAAAAAATCCAAAAAAACCAAAACGACAACAAAAAACAAACTTACTTCAATTAAATGCTTCACTACCCAACACTCCAAAGCACTCTATGTTCTTACATCACCATCAAGAAACTCCAATGTCCAGTACAGACAACACTACAAGGAAAATTAATGGTTTACATTTGGAGGATGGAATGAAGGAACTGCTTCTCTCTCTGCTACCCCCTGAGTAGGACAGACTGGCAGGGAGGGCTGGGACCAGCTCAGCCCCCTGACCCATCTGTGCGGCCCTGGGTCAAGGGCTGACGCTGCCCCAGTGCCCCAGTGAGCCTTGCGCTCAAAAAAGGTTCTTTTTGTGGGAAATGGGGATTAACTCCATGAAAAACATTGGCTATGGGTGGCTGGCACCCCAAAAATCCAGAGCGCAAACCGGGCTGAGAAGGCCAGGGAAACGCACGACCTGGGTTTAAGGAGTCTGGATTTTCCAGTGTTGCTTTGCCAAATGAGGCAAGGAGGATAAGGCCAAAGCAAGCTGGATGCAACTGTTCCAGGAAAGCAGAACAAACTGGGATAAAGGATTCGGGTGAGAGGCTGCCGTGTGACCAGAGGAGTGTGTGTCCCTGCCCTGCAGTGTTACTTACACACAAAGCTGCCTCCACTTGGGAGAGAGAACTTGGAGATTATGTGCCCTGAAAAAGGACTTACGATATTCTTCCAAAGGGGGCAAAGGCTGCTTTGATGTCTTCAGTTGTGATCTCTGGACTGAGGTCTCCCACAAAGACGTGGAAATGGTCTTTTGGGGAAAAAGAGAAAGAAGCACTTAATGGCTGAACAGCTCTGAACAGAGCAGACCACAGATCTGTGCTATAGCAGATACCAAACTCTCCAGTCCACTCAGATGCTGCTGTGCTTTACCCTTACCAGCCTACAGGAATTCCAAGGGAAGCTTTCCCATAAAAAATAAATGGAGAACAAACAAAAAAACCCCAAACACAGCTTTGGGTGGTTGGTGAAGATCCTGGAGATATTTCCACTTATGTTTAAGAAGACACAGTTACCTTGTGAACACTGTGCTGGCAACGGAACTACCTGATGGCAAAGATCACATTTCTTCTTCAGTTTATTAAGACCAAGACATTAATTAGGCCTACAATAAAAAACATTCCCACAAAGCACCATTTGATGTATTTATGTTTAAGAACTTGTACAACTCAAGGCATAAGTGGTACTTACTGCTGGTGTCCTTCTTCTGGCTGCTGGGGGTGGTGGCCCAGTTCACTTTGACCTCCTGCAAATGGAAGATCGTTAGATCCTGGCATTCACAACGGAGCTCAAGACACCTCCAGGGCTTAATTCTGACCCTACAGAGCTCCCCATGGGCAAGACTGGGGTAAAGGCTCAAGTTTAACACGTATTTCCAGGGAGAGGGCTTGTTCTTAAGATTATTCTGAGGGCTGGAGCAGCTCTGCCATGGAGACTGGCTGGGAAAGCTGGGCGTGTCCAGCCCGGAGAAGAGAAGGCTCCGTGGAGACCTCAGAACCCCTTCCAGTGCCTAAAGGGGCTCCAAGAGCTGGAGGGGGACTTCGGACAAGAGCCTGGAGGGACAGGACAAGGCAGAATGACTTCCAAATATCTTACGGGGAAGTGTCAAGAGGATGGGGACAGACTCTCTTCAGTGGTGCCCAGTGACAGGAGAAGAGGCAATGGGCATGAACTGAAACATTGGAATTTCCACCTGAATATGAGGAAAATACGATGGAAAACTTTCCTTTGAGGGTAACAGAGCCCTGGAACAGGCTATGGAATCTCCTTCTCTGGAGACATTCAATCCCTGCCCAGACAACACCCTGTGCAACCTGCTCTGGGTAAACCCACCTTGGCAGGGGGTGGGGTGAGATCATCTCCAGAGGTCCCTTCCAACCCCAATCACTCTGGGGAATTCTGTGGGTGTTCTTCCCTCCTAGTTCCACATCCCCCCTTGCTCCCTCTGCCTTCTTCCTACAACAGTCTGAACTTCTCTCGCAAGTCGCGTTCTGTTAAAATCTCTGTCTCAGTGAAGTGTCTGAAAGCTCTGCTGTGGAATCTGCCCCTGGATCTGTCCTCCCCACCCCTGGGACAGCCCGTTGTCCCACTCACTCACCCACAGCCACGGCAGCTTACCTTACCCATTATCTTCCTGCCGTTCATGGCCGCCAGCGCGGCGGCCGCGTGCCGGTGCTCGTAGAACTCCACGAAGCAGTAGGGATCGTTTCCAGCTGTCTGAGACAACAGGCAAACCCAGGGTCAGGGGCGCAAACCTCCTCGAGCTGCACGCTGGCTGCTCCGCTCAGCACCCGATTCCTCACCCCTCAACATCCCAATGTGGACAGGCTTTTTTATTCCACAGGGATTACATTCAGGGACTGACAAAGCTCTGCTTTAGAAAGTTAAAATTGCAGCAAAGAATTTTTCAAATCTCATTTAC
>JAWMRA010000056.1:1012235-1044505 GCA_035584735.1 Pseudotriccus pelzelni | reverse complement strand
GGGAGAAACGGAGGGTTATGGGGGGGGTTAAGGGGGATTTTAGTGGGGAACGGAGGATTATGGGGAGCGATGGGTGGGTATTGGGGGCTCGCAGGGAGGGGGTCAGGGGGCCTGGGGAGGGGCTATAAGGGGTAAGGCAAGGTGGGGTTTGGGGGTCTGGAGGGAGTCGGGGGGTGGTATGGGGGGCAGGGCTGGCCCCTGGTCCCTGCCCAGAAGGACCCAGCCCGGGATGTTTCGTGGGGGCAGCACAAGGTCCCCCTTCCCCAGCCCTAAGTACGAGCTCCACACATGGCTCTTTGCACCCCTTTATTCCCCCTGGAGCCCCAAATCCCATGGCTCCCACATCCCCAACATTTCCCAATCCCGACCTTCCTCCCCGAGCCCCGCGGGAAACAACATCATGTCCCTTTTTGGGGTCTTTTTTTACCCAAATTCAGAACATTTAAGCTCAGACTATTTACACCCAACCCCCCTCTTGCATATCCAGGGAATCCCAAAGCCTTTCCCAGCTGCGGGATGTTCCCTCTGGGAGCCCCTGACCCCCCATTCCCGGGATCCCCCTGAAGGGATTTTAGTGTTGATTTGGCTCCTTGGAGCCTCCCAGGGCTCAGAAACGGCTTTTCCTGGGATGAGTTTTCCGGATTCTACCCCAGAGAGCGACTGAGGCTCTTGCATAGCCAGGGGCAGGGTGGGAAAAGGGATGGGGTAAGAAAGCAGGAAAACGGGAATAAAAGCATTGGGGGGAGGGTGAAGAACCTAAAACAAGTCATTTTCCAGGCCTAAAGTTTCTTCCTGGAGTCAGCCTGGGGCTTTCCTGGATCATCTTTCAGGTCCTTCCAAGCCAAACCGTTCCATGATTCCCTGGTGGGATTTTTGCTGCTGGTTGACGAATTCCATGGGTTTTTTCCTTTATTATTTGCCTTAAACAGCCCCAAAATCTGCTGGATTCCTCCTCTAGGTTCGGAAATGCTGGATCAGCTTCTCCTGGTGCTCCAGCGCTATCCAGGGAAAGTGTCTGCTCCTGGATGGAGCATCCCACGGATTGAGGAGGGAAACGCGCCAATGAACCAAGAGCAGGAGGGAAAAACATGGAATTTGCGAGGAAAAAGCAGGAGAGTGGGGGCAGCGTGGAGGGATTTGCATAAAAGCTCCAGGATTTTTCCAGTGTGGGCTCCTCCTGCTTCCCAGGAGCTGTGGCTGGGCCAAAGTCTAGGGATTTTTGGCTAAAAATCCCAAAATTTTGCCGGCAGGAGCTGGATGATCCCAAAAAAATCCCAGAGTTTTCCTCCCTGTGCTATGCCAGAGGACCCAAAATTGTCCCAGTTCTTCCCAGAGCCTGGAATAAAGTGCAGAATGTCTGTGTGGTGCGAAGAGAGGCACAGGGAGAGCCGGGAGTGGGAATTTTCACCTCCTGCGGTGCAGGATGAGCCCTTCCTGCCCAGGGAATGCGATGAGAGTTTCCCTGATATAAATATATATAAATATATATAAATATATCCACTCATGTCTGGGCCTTGGGGGCCTTGGAGAAGGAGGGAACAAGCTCTGACGTGGGAATGTGGATCCCACCCCCCTCATTCCAAGAATTGTGGATCCCACACCCTCATCCTGAGGAGAATTGTGGACCACACACTCCCCGTTCCAAGCAGAACTGCGGATCCCAAACCTCTCATTCCCAGGAGAACTGTGAATCCCTCATTCCCAGGGGAACTGTGGATGCCCCATTCCCAGGAGGAGCCACGTGGGGGGAACGAGGCCGAGTCCAAACGTCGCCGCAGAGACACAAACCCAAGGCTGGGAATCAAATGCCGCCAATCCACCCCAAAAACCTCTTGTAGAGAGCCCCGGAAGCTGCAGGAGGTGGGAGCGGGGCCGGAGGGACATTCCAGGTGGGATCAGGGGGTGTAGGCCGGTGGGGGCTGGAACTGGTTGATCACCTCGTACTCGGCCGGGTAGGGCTCGTTCTCCTCCATCTCCGAGAGCAGCTCCAGCGCCTGCTCCTCCTCCTCGGTGGGATAATGCCGGAGCAGGTTGGCGGCCGTGGCCAGGATCGAGGCCCCCCCAGCTCCCGCCACCAGGTAGAAGCTGACGGCAAAGGTGACGTAGACCTGGGAGCCGTGGTACTTCTTGTGCTGCTGCTGCTGCGCCAGGATCAGCTCCGATGCCCAGTAGCAGAACCCGATGACAGTGGCACATTGCAGGACTGGGAGGGACGGGGAAAACGGGGGAGAAACGGGAGAAAAATCAGTCACAGGGTGGTTTGGGGTGAACAGGGGCGTGGGGAAGGGCAGAGCTCGGGGTGAAATGCGGTGACAAACACCCAAAACCCAGCCAAAAATCCACCAAAAATGTGAGGCTTTCCCTGCAGGAATTCCCGGCTGGAATTCCCTGGGCTGTACCTGTGAGGATTTCCCCGCAGAATTCCCAGCCGTACCTGTCAGGATGTGGGCGAAGGCGTAGCGCCGGGTGATTTTCAGCGCTGGGTGTTTGGGGCCGAACACGTCGAGCAGAAAGGCCGAGAGGCTGCACAGGATTCCCAGGAAGCAGAAGGCAGCGATGACCCGGAGCAGCAGCACTGTCTGCGGGTTCATGCAATAATCTGGGAGAGAGGGACAGGAGTGAGCACCCAAAAAACTCTCTTTTCCACCCAAATTTCCCCCTGCTCTGATCCTGCCTAGATCCTTGAGAACTAAAACCAGAACCCCCCCAGA
Source organism: Pseudotriccus pelzelni (assembly GCA_035584735.1). Lineage (NCBI taxonomy): Eukaryota > Metazoa > Chordata > Aves > Passeriformes > Tyrannidae > Pseudotriccus > Pseudotriccus pelzelni. Next base: position 1,041,794 of record JAWMRA010000056.1, on the reverse strand, counting down.
TTCCACAAGGTTCATGACAGGGAAAGGGGCTGTAACACCTTCACCCCCTCAAACCATCACAGATTTTAACAAATTGAACCAAATATTCATTTAAATATCACGTTAATTAGTGCTAATGAACATGTGCCAGTGTGAGGCAGGCTGGGAATGAGTTTCCAGCTCCATCCGTGCCTGAGGGGAGTGAGTAATGCTGGAAAAACAAGTGGGAAGGGGCCTCTCCAAGGGCCACAGGTGACCAAAAGCAGGAAAATAGACATGGAATGCACTTGCCTGTGGAGTTATACCCATGGAGTTAAACCCCCTTCCAACCCAAAGCATTCCAGGATTTTATATTTGGAGTTGAATTTGTACAGTGGGGCCGTGAGTGTTGGTGGAAGGGAACAGGAGAACTTGGAGGGGATGGAAGGGGGTCCGAAGGAGATGGAAAAGGATGGAGGGCACGGAGAGGGATGGAAGGGGGACAGAGGGGTTGAAAGCAGATGGAGAGGGGAGGGAAGGGGATGGAGGAGAACGGAAGGTGAGATGGAGGAGGAACAGAGAGGGATGGAAGGAGGATGGAAGCAGGACAGAAGAGGGTGAAGAGGATGGCAGGGCATGGAGAAGGACGGAAGGGGCCAAAGGGGTCTCACCTCGGAGCAGCTCGGGGTTCACGTAGCCCAGCACATCGGCCACCCCCAGCTCCTGGCGGGCACAGGTGCCGCCGTGGATGCGGAGCCAGGCGGGCTCAGCCAGGGCGGTGCAGAGCGCGGTGATGGACAGAGCCCCCGGCAGCGCCGACGCCAAGCTCCGCTCCGGCTGCTTCGGCAGCCCCGCCGCGCCCCTCCGCCGCCTCCCGCCCGGCCCCGCCGGCCCGCCCGGCGCGTACATCGCGGCGGGCACCGGCACCGACACCGGCGGCTCCACCGGCACCGGGGCCGCCGGGAACGGGACCGCCGACCCCCGCCCTCGACCCCGGCAGCGGCTACGGGACACTCGGCGGCGAGCCCGGGACCGGCGGCACCGGGACGAGCGGCGACGGGTCCGGGTTCACCGCCAGTGGCTCCGGCCCCACAGCAGCGGCTCCGCGGCCCCGGCACCGGCCCTGGGGGCCTCACGGCGGCCCCGGCCCCTCCCGGCAGCGGCTCCGGGAGCCCCGTCCGCGTCCCCCGCTCCCGGTTCCGGGCCCTGCCCGTTCCCGTCCCCGCCCCAGTTCCGGCGCGGCCGTTTCCGTTTCCGCGCCGCCTCCGCGATGCCCGAGGCGCTGTCGCTGCTGTGCCGGCTCCCCGCGCACCCCGAGTCCCGCTGCTGGGCCCTGGCCTGGAGCCCCGGCGGGGCCCTGCTCGCCTCCTGCGGGGGGGACCGCGCCGTGCGCGTGTGGGGACGGGCGGGTACGGGGGGAACGGGCCGGGCGGCACCGGACCAGTGTGGAGGAGAGCGGGGCGTGCGGGGCTGGCAGGGGGAAGAAAGGCCGGGGCTGGGCGGGTGCGGGGGGACCGGAGCGTGCGGGGCTGTGCGGGGCTGGGCAGGTGCGGGGGGACCGGGGCGTGCGGGGCTGTGCAGGTGCGGGGGGACCGGAGTGTGCGGGGGGAGCCACGGAGGGGGCGGGGCCGCGAGGAGGGGGCGGGGTTACAGGCTCGTTGTGGGCGTGGTTTTGTCGGGGCGGGGGCTACATCGTTGGCGTGGGCGTGGCCTGGGCGGGGGCGCGCCCCGTGTCCGGGGGTCCCGTCCTGGGCTGGGGTGGCGGGGGCTTGGTCTGTGCTCATGGGGTCCCATCCTGGGCTGGGGGAGGCCGAGGGTGTTTGGGGCAGGGCTGGGGTGGCGGGGGCTTGGTCTGCGCTCATGGGGTCCCGTCCCACCCCCCCAGGCTCCAGCTGGACGTGCCGGGCGGTGCTGGGGGACGGGCACCAGCGCACGGTGCGCAGGGTCGCCTGGTCCCCCTGTGGCTCCTACTTGGCCTCCGCCAGCTTTGACGGCACCACCTGTATCTGGAAGCGGCAGGAGGATGGATTTGAGGTGAAACACCCTCCCCCAGAATCCCCCCAGCACCCCTGGGGCCTTCCAGCCCATCCCAGCCTTTGCTGTCCCCCTGCAGTGTGTGGCCACCCTCGAGGGGCACGAGAATGAAGTGAAGTCGGTGGCCTGGGCGCCCTCGGGGTCCTTGTTGGCCACGTGCAGCCGAGACAAGAGTGTCTGGGTGTGGGAAGGTGAGGAGGGGTTGGCTGGGAAGGGCTGGGGTGGGGGGGTGCTGCTCAGGGGCTCAGCCAGACCCTCCCGACTGCTCTGTCCCCTCACAGTGGATGAGGAGGAGGAGTACGAGTGTGTGAGTGTCCTCAATGCCCACACGCAGGATGTGAAGCATGTGGTGTGGCACCCGAGCCAGGAGGTGAGAGTCCCCCGAGGTCCCATCCTGCCTCCCCCCTGCCCCATGTGGTCCCATCCAGAGTGATTTAGGTCACTTTGCACCCCTGCATCCCCCCCCAGCTCCTGGCCTCTGCCAGCTATGACGACACGGTGCGTCTGTACCGGGAGGAGGAGGACGACTGGGTGTGCTGTGCCACCCTGGAGGGACACGACTCCACCGTCTGGGCTGTGGCCTTTGACAAGGAGGGGGAGCGTCTGGCATCGGTCAGCGATGACAGGACCCTCCGAGTGTGGCAGCGGTACCACCCCAGGAACCAGGAAGGTGAGGGGTGGGGGGGAGGACAGGGAGGAGAAAGAGGGAAAAAGAGAGGAGAAAGGAGGGGAGAAGAGATAATGGAGGAAAAGAAAGAGGGTCAAAAGAGAGAAGGAGAGGAAGAGGGAAGGCAGAGGGAAAAGAGCAGGAGGGAAGGAAAGGGAAACAAGGGAAAGGGGAAGAGAGGGAAAGGGAAGGAAGAGGAAGGAGAGGGAGAAGGAAAGAGAAAGGGAAAAAGAGGAGGGAAAGAGAACTGAGCTCTCTCACCTCTCTCCAGGCGTGGCCTGCAGTGGCACTGATCCCACCTGGAAATGTGTGTGCACCCTCTCAGGGTATCACAGCAGGACCATCTACGACGTAGCCTGGTGAGGGGCAGATACTGGGGGCATCCCTGTCCCTGTCCCTTCTTGTTGACACCCACGACCCACCCAGGTGCCACCTCTCTGGGGCCCCGTCCCCCCCGTGACCTGCTCCAGGTGCCTCCTCCTCAAGGCCTCGTCCCCCCCTGTGACTCCTCCAGATACCACCTCACTGGGGCGCCGTCCCTTCCAGATGCCACCTCCCCAGGTCCCATCCCCTGTGTGTGTCCCCCAGGTGCCACCTGACAGGTGCTCTGGCCACAGCCTGCGGCGATGACGCCATCCGGGTGTTTGAGGAGAGCTCCACGTCGGAGGAGGCCCAGCCCACCTTCAGCCTCACCGCCCACGTGCCCCGGGCACACTCCCAGGATGTCAATGGGGTGGCCTGGAACCCCAAGGAGCCAGGACTACTGGCGTCCTGCAGCGACGACGGGGACATCGCCTTCTGGAAGTACCAGAGCCCCGAGGCCTGCTGAGTGGGATAGACCCCGTTGTGTGTCCCCCTGAGCCCACCCCGGCCTCTTCCTCCTCACCTGTGGGAGGCCAGGACAGCTGTGCCAGACTCTGGTTGAACCCAGGATCTGGAGCAGGACTTTCTTCCTTCTCTTCCCACACCCAATAAATCCATGAGCTCCTGGCCTCTGGGTCTTCCTTTCACAAGTGGTTTGGGGGTTACAGTTCTTGGGTTGATGGTTGGACTTGATCCTAAAGTCTCTCCAACCTTCAGCATTCCATGATCACACACCTGGGATCTTTCTTTCACGCTCCTGGGACCCTCAGAGTGACGCAACAGGGTATGGGTGCTCCCTGGATATGGATGAGGTGGCACAAGGGGACAGGACTACCCAAGGGGAAGCACTGAGGCATTGAGATCATCATAGTTTTCCCAGAAATGCCCTAATTAGTGCTGCTAATGAGCTTGTTGAGCCTCAGGGTGAAGGCAGAGCTTGGTGAGTCTGGGGTCGCACCTTTTCCCCCCTCCCCACCCCATCAGCACAGGGTCAGGTCCCGAGATTTATTGCAGTTGTTGTCACGCAGCTCCTGCCTAGAAAACACTGTACAAAGCATCCACACTTTAAAAAAACAAAGGAAAACACGTGGAAAACACATGGAAACAACACAAAGGGAGGGGACATGAGCGCTGTGGAGGTTGGGGGGGTGGGGGGGCTGAGCTCTGGGGGGATCCTCTGGCCTGGGATCAGTCGGAATCGCTGTCGCTTTCTGCCTCCTTCACGTCTACACTGAACTTGTACTCCTGGTCACAGCCCATGTAGGCGTCGCTCATGAAGTACAACGTGTAGTTATGAGTCCCCGTGGCCGGAGCCACAAAATCCAGCTTGACCTGGGTGGGGAGGGGAAGGTGTTGGGATGGCAGCGGGGCCAGCAGGGAAGGTGCCCAGTGCCACCCCCCACTCACCTTGGCCTTCTGCTGCAGCGTCAGGCGCTTGATGGAGATGAGGCTGTTGGACTTGGAATCTCCAATCACCACCCACCAGCCCTCCTCACGTTTCTGAGGGGGAGGAAGGAGCAAACAGGTGAGATTTGGGGATAATTCCCCCCCCTCCCCAACCTGCCACCCTGGCGTCACCATACCTGTGGGAACAGGGGTGCGATGACAGGTCCCGTGACCTCCTCCTCACGCTCCAGCTGCACCAGCACCACCACGGGCCCTCCGCTGCAGGAACAGAACCACAGAATCATGGAATGGTTGGGGTTGGAGGGACCTTAAACCCCACCCAGCCAGAGGGACCCCAAGGCCACCCACCTGCGGATGCTGTCCTTGTCCACCACCTCATAGGACAGCTCGATGTTGGGGTAGCGGTTGCAGAACCGGGCGACATCGGCGATCTGGGCGTCTGAGAGCTGCAGCAGCGCGTTCCTGTCCTCGTCCTCCATCTCCATGATGTCAAACACGCTCTCCACGCCCTGCAAGGAGGGATTTTTTCAGCCTGGAGCATCCTGGCACTCCGAGGGCAGGACCCTTGCGCTCCTCCCACCAGGATTTACCTTGTCCGTGCAGCGCTTGATGTGCTCCGAGGTGAAGTGAGGCAGCTGCTTGAGGTAGGAGTCCTTGGACCACATGGCCTGGGTGACCATCTGGGCCAGCTCCATGGCGGCCAGAGCCGGGCTCAGCCACCCATTGCTGGACAGCACGTCCACGCAGGCCTGGATCAGCCGGATTGCCTGGACGTGGGGGACAGGGACGGGTCAGGGGGTGGAGACAGAAACACAGGGGTTTGGGTTGGTGTGCCCAGGGTTCTGGTAGCAGGGGGGCTACAGGGTTGGATTCAGTGAGGAGTTTCCCCCATGTCCAGCAGAGCCAATTCCAGCAGATCCAGGATGGACCCACCGCTGGCCAAAGCTGAGCCCAGCAGGAATGACAGTGACAGTGGGATAACATGTTTAAGAAGGAAAAAGTTACGGTACAGATGGAATTGGGTGCAGGGAGGAGCAGAGTGAGAAGCGTGGGAGAAGCAGCCCTGCAGAGCAGCAGGAACAACGTGGGATGAACTGACTGTGACCCCCATTCCCATCTCGGGAGGGAGGAGGGAGAGCCTGGGAAGGAGGGAAGGGTGAGGGGAAAGTGTTTTTTTGAAGACTTATTTTTTATTATCCTGCTCTGATTTGGTTGGTAATAAATTCAATTCCTACCCTCATTCGAGTTTGTTTTTGCCCATGGAGATGATTAATGAGGGGTCTCTCCCTGCCCTTATCATAACTCATAGACGTTTCCCAGCATTTTCTCTCCCCTGTCCAGTTGTGGAGGGCAGTGACAGAGTGCTTTTGTTGGGTCCCCCAGTCCCACCTTGCTGAGGATCTCCTCGGTGTCCGACTGCAGCTCCGCGCTCAGCTGCATCCGGGACAGGTGGGCCTGGAGCAGCAGGTTGGTCTTGACGTGGGGATCATTGAATTTGGGGTTGGTCAACTTGTGGGGGACCTTTTGGGACAGCTGTGGGGGGAAATCATCAACCCATCAGTGCTTTACCCCGAAATCATGGACAGTTCCATCCCTGGGGTGATTCAGAGAAACAACCTTTTGGAATCACAGCATTAATTAGCACGGAAAAGAGCTCTGAGATCACAGAATCACTGAATTAATTAGGTCGGACCTCCAAGGTCATCGAGTCCAACCTGTGATCAATCCCCACCTTGTCACCCATCCCAGAGCACTAAGTGCCACGTCCAGTCATTTCTTGGACACCTCCAGGGATGGGGAATCCACCACCTCCCTGGGCAGCCCCTTCCAACAGCTGACCACCCTTTCCGAGAAGAGATTCCCCCTGAGGCTCACCTGGCGCAGTAAGTTGTCCTCGTGGTGCCGGATAGGGATGTTCTCGTACTCGGCGGCGTTGGAGATGATCTCAATGAGCCCTCTCACCTTGGTCTTGGCATTGAGGGACATGCTGAAGAGCTCTGGGGAAGAGAGGAGCGGAGACAGCATGAAAACACTGATATTTTTCAGAGAGAAGAGGCAAAACGATGGGAGTTTTACACACCCAAAGCACCTTCTCCATCACCTGCGGCACTGGATCAGGGATGGAGAGCAGGTGTGGTGCCTGCTCCCCAGGACACCCTGGGGACCCCTCACCTATGGTGGTGTAGTTGATGTAGTAGTAAGCAGCGATCATGCCCAGGTTCAGAGGAGCCACATCCATCTCATCTTCGATGCTGATGCACTTGGACTGCTCCAGGTCGCTCAGGGTCTGCTCCACCAGTTCGGACAGGTGATCCGAGAGGTGCCTGTGGGACACACCTGTGGGTACAGCAGAGCTCAGAGACTTTCAAGGAACAGCAAAAAAGCTGCAGAGCCCACAGGCAGAGGGTCTCTGATACGCTCAGCCCTCTCTGCCCACCTTGCAGGTTGTAGTAGTTGGGGTTCTGGGTCATCCTGCGGTACAGGAAGGTCCAGGTGAGATAATCCACTGCATCCTGCTTGTTCTCGATGGTCTTGGTGACGATCTCGGCATTGAAGTGGTCGTGCATGCAGTGATCCAGGTGGGATTCCACTGGCAGGGGCTCGTACAGAAACTTCTTGAAGAAATCCTACAGCCAGGGCGGGAGGGAAGGTGTGAACAAACCTCCAAAATCCCAGAGCGACTCCCAGGTCGCAGTGCTCTGGGAGAGTGGGGGTCATCTCCATGGCTCTGTGTGAGGGTTATCTACCAGCTGTGAGAGAAACATCTGCCTCTAGAAGACATTTGAAGACCAGGAATGTGGTCCAGCCCTGACCCACCTTCTTGGACCCCTGGCACATGATGACACAGCGGCCCTCGTCGTCCTGCAGCGGGCGGTTGGCGTGGCCCACCATCTGCAGCACGTCGTAGATGGGGTAATCCACATACCTAGGCAGGGACGGAGCGTGAGCAGAGCTCCTCAGAGAGCTCCCAGGGACCCTCCCGGGCAGGGATGAGGCCCTAGGGGATCGGGGGACTCCACTCACGCATGGATCTTGCCATTGTAGTACTGGGTGTCCATGATGATCACCAGGTGGGCCGCGATGTTCATGCCCCAGCACAGGCTGCGGGAGGCCACCATCACCTGGACTGCGCCTGGAAGGGGCACAGGGAGGGTGCTCAGCCCTTTCGCAGGGCACTGGAACCGGGGTGGAGAGAGACACGTGGGGTTTTGCGCTCCCCATAGGGGTCTGGGAATACAGGGAGGTGCAGGAAAGGTGAGGGGTGATGTTTAAGATAGCAGATTTTTTGGATGTGGGAGGTAGAGGATCACGGAATCATGGAATGGTTAGGGTTGGAAGAGACCTTAAGGACCTCCCTGTTCCACCCCCTGCCATGGGCAGGGACACCTTCCACTCTCCCAGGTTGCTCCAAGCCCCGTCCAACCTGGCCTTGAACACTTCCAGCGATCCAGAGGCAGCCACAGCTGCTCTGAGAATTCCATTCCAGCCCCTCCTCATCCTCACAGGGAAGAATTCCTTCACAATATCCCATCTAACCCTGCCGTCTGTCAGTGGGAAGCCATTCCCCCTTGTCCTGCCCCTCCAGGCCCTTGTCCAGAGTCCCTCTCCAGCTCCTGGAGCCCCTTTAGTCTCTGGAAGGGGCTCTCAGGTTTCTGTTAGAAGTGCCACAAAGCTTGGATAAGGCGTCACCTCCAGTCCCAAGACTTGGGGCACCGCTGCGCTCCAAGGAAAAGGGTTCCAGGCCCTGTCCCCACCTCACCCCTTACCGGAGCTGAAGAGCTGCTCCACCACACGCCGTTCCATGGCCGTGAGCCCCTCGTGCAGGTACCCGACCCCGTTCACCAGCGTCTCCTTCAGGGTGTTGTCGTTCAGCTTGTCCAGGTACGGCACCAGGTCCTTCTCTGCACAGTGCAGGAACCTGCCCAGGAACCACAGGATGGTTGGGGTTGGAAAAACCCACTAAGATCAGCGAGCCCAACTGTTCCCTCCTTTTCTCCAGGTGGAGCCCCCCCAGCTCCCTCAGCCCCTTCCCCAGCTCCGTTCCCTTCCCTGGACGAGCTCCAGCCCCTCGCTGGGGTGTGAGTCCCCCCTTGAGGTCCCCCATGTCCCCCCCCAGCCCCGTGTCTCCACCTCTGGCGCTGCACATCCGAGGCACAGGTGGTGAGGATGTTGATGGCCGTGAGCCGGGTCTGTTTGCGGGAGGGCACGAAGACAATGACGGGTTTTTTGGGCGAGTGCTTCATGACTGCGTGGTACACGGGCTTGGCCATGGACAGCAGCCGCGTCTGCGTGTGGCTGATGTTGAAGCCCTGCCCAGAGAGAGTCACCAAACCAGTTACATTTTCTTTAAAAATACAGATATTATATTATAGTCACATTATAATCACATAATCATATTATAATCACATTATAAAATATATTAATAGTCCTGTGCCAGCTGCCTTAATTACCTGTATCAGTGATTAGTTAATGTGGACTAGGAGATATCCTAGTTTTCAGAACAAGGGTTGTGTGTCAGAGCAAAGAAGGCAATAATAATTGCAATAATATATAACAATCCAAAATAATATAATTAAATTATAATTTACGTCTGTATTAATTTATTTATTTACTTATAAACCCCAATCATTCAGCGTCCTTTCACTCTAATCCATCCCAAGGGGATTACTACCAAGAATCAACGAGACAAGAATTCACTAACAACAATCCCAAGGGATTATTAACAACAAGAATTAACGACAATCCCAAGGCACCACCCCCCTCCAGGGACAGGTGGCACGCAGGTGCCATTCCCAGCCCTACCTGGATGTGCAGCTCCAGGGGAACAGGGCGCACGTTGGGGTGGAAGTTGAAGGTGGAGGTGGCACTGCAGCCCAGCCAGTGGGCCACATCCTTGGCGTTGGACAGGGACGAGCTGAGGGCCACGATGCGGATCGGCCGCTCGATCTGAGAGGAGATGTAGCGCATCCGGGAGCAGATCACCTCCAGCACGGGCTGTGGGGGCACACCTTGGAGTGGGAATGGGGACGCAGCGAGCTCCCAGCCGGGCAACAGGTGGGAGGTCCCAGGGGATGCCCTTCGTGAGCTTCCCAAGGGATACAGCCCTCCTATGCCAGCCCATGGGGGAATTCCCAGCTGGGGAAGCTGAGCTGAGACTGGATACAGCATCAATCCACCCCGTTCCCAGCAAGGAGAGCTGACTGGACCTGGATACAGCATCAATCCACCCCATTCCCAGCAGGAAAAGCTGACCCAGACTAGACACAGCACCAATCCACCCCCCACAAGGGGCATCCCCCAAGGAGCAGCACTTTCTCCCCTGTCCAACTCACCCCATTTTCCCCCCCAATCAGGTGCACTTCATCCACGATGAACAGATTCACGTTCTGGACGTTCTTCCTCTGCTTCCAGCGGCGGGACAGGATGTCCCACTTCTCCGGGGTGCTGATGATGATGTTCCCTTTTCCCAGCAGTTTCAGGTCAGTGCTGGTTTCCCCTGTCAGCAGAACCACCTTCTTGTTGAGGCGCTCCTGGAACTTCTCATACCAGTCCATGAAAACCTGCCAAAAAGTGGGAAGGATGCTGTTGTTACCCTGCAATTCCTACCAAATTACTGATGAGCAGGTTGGCAGTGGGATGGTGCCTCTGCTCCCTCAGGGAGGACACAAATAATCAGGTAACTCTGGAGTTATCCCAGGGGTTGTGACAGCAAAAAAGGGATGAGGAAAACGAAACGGGGGATGAGGATGGAAATCTAAGCTGGGATAAGGGCCCAGGTATTCGCAGGATGTTGGACCCACCTGCTCTGCCAGGGCCTCCATGGGAGTGATGTACACACAGCGTCCCTCTGAATTCTGGAGCAGCATCCTCAGGATGGCAAACTCAGCACAGATGGTTTTCCCACTTCCTGTGGGGGCTCCCACAAACACGTTGTCATCGCTGTTGTAAACTGTGTTGAACACTGGGGACACAGGGACAGCCAGTTCAGTGAAAATCCCCATGGATTTATGGGAACAGGATGGGAAAACACGGTCTGGATCCAGCCTGCGCAAGAGGAGCTGCAGAAAAGGCTGTTTAGGGAGTTTTTGCCTGGGATTCACTGAGCAAAACAGGTTCTAATCTGTGACAGGAGCTCCCAAGTGGGGAATTCCCCACTGCAGGCAGGAAAACTCCGTGAGGGAAGCTCCCAACTTCATCCCTGCAAACAGCAGAGCTGCAGAGCATCCAGGAGTAAACCTGCCGCTTCAGGAACGTGACAAAGATCCTCTGGAGGAAGATTTTGAGCTATCAAACCTCCCAGGCTCCAGGAGGTTGAGGGATACACCATTTGCTATGAAATTCCTGACTTCACACGGACAAATTCCACAAAAACAAGGGCGGGATGGGGCCTGGGGGAAGCTTGAACGAGGGGAAACACCCACCCTGGGTCTGGATGGGGTTGAAGAAGGGGAACTTGTCCTGGTAGAGGCTCTCGAAGGCGCTGTTCCGCAGGGCCGACACAGGCAGGGGCTGCAGGTCCAGCAGCTCCGTTGGGGGGGGATACTTCTCTGGGAGGATCAGGTGCCGGAAGGAAACGGGCAGCTGGGTCTCACAGGCTGTCACACACACAAAAACACATTTTCGCCTTCAAAACCACTCCCATGGCTCCATGTCTGTGCATAAAAATACATTTTCAGTTCCAAAATCTCTTCCACAGCTCCCTCCCCACCCCCTGCACAAACATTTTCCCCTCCAAACCCATTCCCACAGCTCCATCCCTGGGCTCTCGCTGTCAAGGGGATCCTCCAGTTCTGCTGTCACTTGGATTCCAGGAGGTTTTTCCTCCAGAAAAGCACTCAGAGGGGGGATTAATCACGCCCTGAGCCCCTTGGGGGAAGCACTGGGGTGAGGGGACTCACAGAGCCAGCGATCAGAGACCACCCGGATGAAGTACTGGGGGGGCAGCGGCTCAAACACGGGCACGAAGAAGGTCACCAGGTGCTCGTCCTGGGCATACTTGGATTTCAGCAGGAAGTACTCATGGTGCAGGATCACCTCACTGTCCACGTCCTCCACCAGGATCCAGAAGGCCTCAGATGAGCCGTGGACCTGAGCAGGGACAGATCTCACCTTCAGGGCACAGCCTAGAGCCCCCAGTTCCACACAACCTGCAGCTGTCCCACAGCAACTCAGACCCAAGAATGCCCTTTTCCCAGCAAACAGGGTATTTACCCTGATCATTTTCACAGCCAGGACCCCTAAAATGCCCTTTTTCCACCAGAGTATTTTCCCTCATGAGTTTCACAACCCAGCCCCAGAATTCCCCCTTTTCCCCACCATCCTGACGATTTGTGGAGACAGAACTCACCTTCTCATCCCACTGAAAGTCGGGAGCAATAGTGAGCTCCACTTTGAGGGTGGAGCGGGTGATGGGCTGTAAATGAACTGACAGCTCCAGTTTGGGGAACAGATGAACGTATTTGTGGATTGTTTTGCCCATTTTGGGCATCCTGATCAGCTCTCCTGCAAGAAAAAGGGGACAGGGTGATCACAGCTCCCCAGCTGAGGATTCCAAGCAATCCCAGCAGCTGGAAGGCACCAGGATGAAGCCTCTGCCCTCCTCCAGCTGTACCAAGACCCTCACCAGGAACTAGTCCCCCCAGTCTCTGTGTCAAAACATGGAATCATGGGTGGGAACATGCAGCCCCTTCCCGCGCCCCAGTACCGATTTCATTGTGGTTCAAGTCGTAGAGTCGCTCAAAGGGGAAATTCTTCTTCTCAATTTTTTTCACCACCTCCTCAGGCAGCTTCTTGAACTGGCGCAGGGGACACATGGATTGCCACCTGAGGGGACACACGGATCAGACACGGGAACCCCAGGAAGCCTGGAAGCAGGACCTCCCAGGGCCTACTCGCTCACATGCGCTTGTCGATCATCTTGCAGAGGTTGAGGGTCTTGTCAGTGAGTTGGGCCCAGCCTCGGTTGAGGACGATCTCAAAGATGGCTCTCATGAGCCTCCCGGCCGACTGTGGACATGGAACAGCTCTGGGTCAGCACATCCCACCCTTCCCTCCTTCCCACCCCAGTTCCTAACCAGCTAAAACTCGTGGAATTGTTTGGGCCAGAAGGGACCTTAATGCCCATCCAGTCTCACCCGCTGCCATGGGAAGGGACACCTTCCACTATCCCAGGTTGCTCCAAGCCCCATTCAAGCCAGCCTTGGACACCTCCAGGGATCCAGGGGTAGCCACTAAATTATTGTGATTCCAAACCCATGAAGATCTCATTTCCATCCTGACAGGAACTGCACCTTCCCACCACTCCCAGCTCTGATTTCCAGACGCATTTTTGACCATAAACTCAACGTCTGAGGTGGAAAGAGTTGTGGGATTAGACAGATCCTAAGGGAATACGATCGCTCCTCACCTGGGTCACATACACCATGTCGGCCATGAGGGCGAACCCCTCCAGCTTCAGCTGGGATATGAAGGCCTGCAGGAGAACGTTGATCTGGGAAGGACAAGGACAGCCTCTCAAGATACATCCTAGGAAAGCTGCTTTTCCTGGTACCTGATTCCCTCTTCTCAGCTCCCCTCTTGCTGCCCATGACAATGGGCATGGACACGATAGGACAGCAGTGACCGACGGGACTCGCTGTCCCCAGCCAGGGACAGGGAGCACCTGCAGCTCTTTGAGCATTCCAGACGCATCCAGGATGTCCCACAGAGGGAAGGGTGCAGAATTCCTTGCCCTGGGGGAAATTTGTTATCCCAGCTCTTTTCCAAGGATCCTGCTCCCCTCTAGACAGGTGGAGAAGCCCCTCCAGGGCTCACCTTGGCACTGGGCTCCTCAATGCTCTCCTTCACTGGGATGGGAACTCGCTCCAGCAGCTTCTGCAGCTCCAGCTTCTCCTCCTGCCGGAAAACAAGGCAGGAGGGATGACACAGTCCCTCAGGGAAAGCTCTGCTTTGTCCCTGCAGCACCAGGATCCGTGTCCTGGGACTGTGCCACCCAGAACACGCAGATTTCCCATATTTTCCCCACTTTTCTCTGCCTTGTCTGGACACTTTTCCTGCCTTCACAAAGCCAGGAGGGGCTTGTTCCAGTGGGAAAGGGACTGGAGGTCTTCTGAGGTCCTTCCAAGCAAACATTCCCTACAGAAGAGCTCAAGCCATGACTTGGGAAGGGGGGGCAACAGGAGAATTGCAACTCCTGAAGAAATTAAATTCACCAATTTCGAATCTCCCTTACTAAATAAAAGTCCGACAAGATGAGACATGAATTCTAGAGCAATAATTCCTAAGTTTTTAATCCTGTTTCCTGGGAAACAGGCTCATGTCTGTTTTGCTTGTCAGTCTTTTCCTCTCCTAGGAACTTCTGAAGATTCCAATTTCCAGCTTGGAATCACTTGGAAAGAAGTGGAAGACCAGTAACACTTCTAAGGAATAAAAATATTTTACACTCTATATATTCTATATTCTGTGTCTCTCATTGCTCCTCTTATTCACAGGAATCTTTTCCTCACAATCATGCTTTTCCTCATTTCTTTAACCTGCTCCCTCACAGGGTGATGCTTCCTAGAAAGGCCTCAGAGTAAAAGCAAACATGTTCCGTCCCTGAGCTTTTCCAGACAGATTTCGGCATTAAAAGTAGTTGTGAAATTAGGGATGCATATCCTGAAACTGGGGATGCACTTCCTGAAGTCAAGGATGCGCATCCTGAAGTCAGGAATGCACGTCCTGCAAACAAAGACTGGGATGACAGAGGATGAGAGAACTCGATCAGAAAAGACCTGCATGGAAAGCACTGTGGAAAATACTAGGAAAATATGGATCAGCCACTGCAAATATACATTGCATCCTAGTTCTTTGGGCAAAAAAAGCAGAATTGATCCCACGTCTTTCCATCTTTCTCCCTGACCACTCTGGGACCCTCATCTTCTTTTGCTTCTGGCTCTCCTGTTGTTTTGTTGTTGTTTGGCTCCGTACCTCCCTCACAGTGATGTTCCGGAATTCCGAGGACAGGGAGAAGACCCGGAAGAGCTCAATCTCGCTCAGGGTGGGTTTCAGGAGCTGGTTGTAGGTCTGCACGGTCTCGTTGGTGATGTAGTAGTGGCTGGCGATGCGGCCCAGCTCCGTCACCTGGGGGAACAAGGGAGGGACAACTCCAACTGCTCCTGGCACAGGCTGGATGGGAACAGGACTGCAGCAGGGAAAACGACTCCAGAAAAAAACCCCAGGCTGCAAACATCCCAGGAAAGCTGCTTTACTTGATACCTGATTTCCCAGGAAAGCTGTTTTTCCTGGTGCCTAATTAGCTTTTCTCAGTATATCCCAGCAAAGCTGCTTTTCCTGGTGCCTAATTCCCCTTTCTTGGCTCACTCCCTCCGAAGTAACGGAAATGCAACAGGAATGGGGATCTGCCCAGGAGGCAGCAGCAAACACAAAGCAGGTTTGAGGGCCAGGTGTTATCCCAGGGCCAGGTGTTACCCTGTGCCAGCTCCCTGGAACCACAGACGTGCCCAGCAGCATTCCCTGCGATCCGTGTTTAACCACATCCCTTCTCCGAGCCAGGGGATGCTCTGCTGGCTCCCAGTGCCTTCCCCAGGGGCTGCCTCACCTGGAAATTCCCAGTTTTCTTGTCGTACTTCACCAGGTTGTTCTTATCCAGCATCAGAGCCGCGGTGTGCACCAGGTCCAGGCGCCGCTGATCCAGGAGCGGATCTGCCTTCAGGTCGTCATGGGAGATTCCGTAGAGGGTTGGGGAGCGCAGCATGCGGATGTACAGGTAGGTATAGCCCAGCCAGTTCACTGCATCCTGAGGGAATACCAACACCATCCCATGAACACAGCCCTTGGATGTTCCAGCTCAGAGCCAAGTGCTCCAGACTGACACAGAGCCTGATCCTGGCTCGATCCCACTGGATCACACTAAACCACAGCCTGGAAGTGCAGCAGGACTACCCACAGCTCCTCTCCAGCACCAGAAAAATATGAAGGAATTAAAATCCAAAAAAACACCAGGCTCCACATGCAGATTTTTCCCTGAGTGTCCTTTTCCACATGGAAAACTTCACTCTGAGCGACAGAAGCATCCAGTCCACGCCTGGTTTTCCACCCAGTAATTCCCATGGCTCCAAATTTCTCAAAAATCTCCTGCCAATTCCCACTGGGTGCCAACCAAGGGCACAAATCCCTGAGGAAAGCAGAGATTCCCACTCACTTTGGCATTCTGGACATTCCCAAGGACGGTCTCTGCGTTCAGCATGTCTGGGAGCTTTGACACCATCTGGCTCTCGATAGGGAGTTGTTGGTTGAGCAGGGACAGGTAATACTGGAGCTCACCATGGGATGTGATGAGAATTCCCTCTCCTTTGGTGTCGTACTGGGGTCTCCCAGCACGTCCCAGCATCTGAAAATGGGAAAACGAGGTCAGCAAAATACCAAAGCTTTGGAATTCCACTGTTTTGGTTGGAAAACATCTCCAAGATCATCAAATCCAACCATCAAATAAGGAATTTCTCCTTGCTGCCATGTCCTGGGCTTTTCCTGCCAGGTTGCTCAGCCTGCTGCTACTTCCAGCTGGCAGGGGACACATAGAAATAGCTCAGATGTGTCTGGGCAAGGAATTATGGAGGAATTATTTGTCCAGAACACTGGGACTGTCTGACAGGAAAGAACAGGGAGCGACCAAATGGAGAAGACACAAAGATTTTAAATGTTGTGGGATCTGAGGAAGGGAAAATCCTGCCCCGGGGTCCTGGGAGTTTCTCTGTTCCCAGAAGTACACCTGGAGGATGTCCAGGGCTCCCAGCTCAGTCCAGCGCCCCTTCTCTGGGCTGTACACCTGAGTCCCCTTGATGATGACGGTGTGGGCAGGAAGGTTCACCCCCCAGGCCAGGGTGGCTGTGGAGACCAGCACCTGCAGGGAAAAACAGAGATCAAAACCAGGCACAAACCTCTTCCCAAGGAAAACATGGATATAAATGCTGGGCCCAATTCCAGACAAGCACAAAAGGGATAAAGACTAGGAAATAGGACTGTCTTCACAGCTGAGCATGGAAGGGCAGGTGAACAGAGGGATCTTTACCCAAATTTTATGAGAAACAAAAAAAAATCCTCCCATTTATCCCACTGCCAGGAAATTTTGGATGAGGTTTTCCCAAAGTGGCATTTGAGGAGGAACCAGCTCTGGGACAGAGCTCTGGCCGAAATCACCTGAAATTCCTGCCCTCCTGGCCACATGCTTTTACCTATGTTATTCCTATTCTTTAAGGAAATCCGCCAGGCCAAGGGGAGAAATCCCTGCCCTCTCTTCTCCTGACTAAATGCTATTTTGATCTTATTCTTCAGCAAAGTCAAGGCTGCCTGCAGCAGCAGAGCAGGATGGGGTTGGCTAGCCTTGATGCTCAGGATTTTACCCCAAAAAGGGCATCGGAAAACACAGACTTGTGTGTTTTTTGTGAAGGGCCTGCTCTGGTTAAAGCTGTGACTCCTGAAAGTGCTCCTGGCTCACCTGGATGTGCTTGTCAGCAAACAGATCCTCCACCAGCGTCCGATCCACGCGGGTCATCCCGGCATGGTGTATGGCAAAGCCATAGGGCAGGAGATCCTTCAGCTCCAGGTTCTGTGGCACAAACACAACCAGCTCTGCGGCTTCCACCCAGGGAGAAAACAAGGTGGAGTATCCCAGGGGAAAGGCTGTGAATCTGCACCAAACTGGCAGGATGTTTATCATGGAATCATTGGAAAAGCCTTCTGAGATCATCAAGTCCAACCATTCCCCAGTACTACCAAGGCCACCCCTAACCCATCTCCCCAAGTGCCACATCCTCAGGGATGTTAAATCCCTCCAGGGATGGGGACTCCAGCCCTGTCCCAGGGCTGGACAGCCCTTTCCATGAACGAATTTCCCCAATATTCAATTCCAATGTATCCAATCTCACCTTGCACTGCTCAGCTTCCGTCCTCAGGACCTCGGTGGAGGCCGAGCCCTCCCGCAGGAAGAGGCCCAGGGTGTCCTTCTCCAGGCACATGTCCCTGATGGCCCTGGCTGTCTTCCCAGTCTCCTTCCTGGAGTGCACAAACACCAGGACCTGTCAAAAAGCAGATGGAACATCACTGAGCGAGGAATCACTGTGACAGCTCCTGATAAAGATGCCCAACAAAACCTGCTCCTGGTGCTCAGGGTAAGGAGAGTCCTGGAATTAATCCAGATGTGGATGCACAGACAAAGCTCCTGATTTAATAGGGTAGCACACCAAAATTCCCTCATCCTACAAGGACTATCCCTATGCTAATCAGAGCTGGCACAGAGAAAACCTGTGTCCCTTCTCCCCTCATGGACCACCCAAGCCCTTCCCTCTACTGCAGCTTCTCCAGAGCAACAGGAGCTCAAAGGGGATTAAGTGTGTCAGGAATAAAGTCTCCAACCTGGTTCTTCCCAGCATGCTCCATAATCTTCTCATAAACAATCTCATTCATGATCTGGAAGCGTTTGATGGCTTTCTTCTCTGTGATGCCAACATAGGTCTGCTCCAGGGGCACCGGGCGGAAGCTGAGAGGAAAAAAAAACCAATCCATTAAAGAGAATATGAGAGGAAAAACCCTCACACAAAGGTCAGAAGGCATCCAAAGGCATCCTGCTTTTTGATCAGCTCAACTCTTCTGTGCCTCAATGTACTCAGAGCTCTGATGACTCTGGTTAAGCCATAAGAACCAGCCACAATCCCTCCTGATTCCAGGAATCCATTTGCTACTCAGGGAGCAAAAAGGGTGTTCTGGGAAGTACCATTATCCTGGTTTAGGCTTCCTTCCAGCAGCTCCTACAGCCCACAGGGATGGCAGAGCTTCTCTGCCTTCTCCAAGCACCTTCCTGCAGAGATGATCGTGCAGGAACATGACTTGTCAAATACACTGCTCTAGACCCAAAAATGCTTTTAATGACCCATCAAAGAGAAACTAAACGTGTGTTGAAGGTCTGGTGAGGCCCTGGCACCATCTGACAGATGGATACTCAATGCTGCTGAAGGTGTAAATCCAGCTGGAAAAGCTTTCCAAGGTACCTGTTATCAAAGTAGAACAAGCCTTTGGCCGGGTCCACCCTCAGGAATGTGGCCACGTCCTCGTAGTTGGGCAGGGTGGCACTGAGGCCGACCAGCCTCACATCCTCCTGGGTCATCTCGATGTTCCGGATGGCTCTGGCCACCAGGGACTCCAGGACGGGGCCCCGGTCATCGTGCAGGAGGTGGATCTCATCCTGCACAGAGGGAATGGGAACAGGGTTATCCCTGTTCCAAACTGCCTGTTTCACTGAACTGTGGAATGGTTTGGGTTGGAAGAGACCTTACAGCCCATCCAGTCCCACCACCTGCCATGGGCAGGACACCTTTCACTATCCCAGGTTGCTCCAAGTCCCGTCCAACCTGGCCTTGGATACATCCAGGGATCCAAGAGCAGCCACAGATGCTCTGGGAATTCCATCCCCGCCCCGCCCCACCCTCACAGGGAATGATTCCTTCAAGATATCCCATCTAACCCTGCCCTCTGTCAGTGGGAAGCCATTCCCCCTTGTCCTGTCCCTCCAGGCCCTTGCCAAAACCCTTTCCCCTTCTTAAAAGCCCTCTTTAAGCAGGGAATTGTACTTTCAGACCTTTCATCCCAAACACCTACAAGTGGATCAACTTGTTGACTCCCAGCCTTGGAAACTTGGGACGCCCCCAGGGACGAGGAATCCACAACCTCTCTGGAAAACCTGACCCATTTTTGGGGTGATTCCTCAGCTTGTGTGGACTGGAGCAGCTCAGCCCAGGGCTCAAAGCCTCAGTGCCTCCAGAACCAAGAGGCACCTTCACACACGTTCAGGAACCACGGAGATGGAGGACACAGTGCTCCTCATCCCCCTCCCTGCTGGGGCTCTGGAGGCCCCAGTGCTGCTCACCAGTATGACCAGTCGCACCAGCTGGGTGTAGGTCCTCTCCCCTCCCTTGCGGGTGATGATGTCCCACTTCTCAGGGGTGCACACGATGATCTGGGTCGCGCTGATCTCCTCCTTGCACAGCTGGTGGTCCCCAGTCAGCTCGGCCACGTTGATCCCGTATGTGGCCAAGCGCTGGGAGGAAACCACAGGGCAAACATGGACAACCTCTTCCAAGAAGGAATTCTCACTGTATCCAATCTAAACCTCTCCTGGCACAGCTTGAGGCCATTTCCCCTTGTCCTGTCCCTTGTTCCCTGGGAACAGAGCCAGACATCCCTCCTGGTTTCCCCCTCCTGTCAGGGAGTCGCAGAAAGTGAGAAGGTCCCCCCTGAGCCTCCTTTTCTCAAGCCTCCACAGCTCCCTCAGCTGCTCCTGCTGCCCTGGCCCCTTCCCCTGCTCCGTCCCCTTCCCTGCACACGCTTCAGCCCCTCAATGTTTTGTCGTGAGGAGCCCAAAACCGCTCCCCAAATTCAAAGTGCCTCCCAGTACAGGACACTCGTCCACCCTCACATACATTCCAGCATGGGCGGGACCTAACCAGTCCTCACCTTCCCAAAGCTTCCCACCATCTCCTGCACCAAGGACCTCATGGGAGCAATGTAGATGATCTTGAAATCATCCACATTGATGGTCCCATCCATGTTGATGTGCTTCCCGATCTCCCTCAACATGCACATGAGCGCCACGTTCGTCTTCCCAGCACCCTGGAAGGCAAGAACCACCAAATCCCATCAGATCCCTGACTTCTTCAGGGGAAAAGGTCTCCCAAAGTCATCATCCTTGTGGATTCCCCTCGCACAGCCCCCGAATCCCAGGATCTCACCGTAGGAGCACAGAGCAGCAGGTTCTCATCTGACTCCAGCGCTGCACGGTACAGTTTGCTCTGGATACGGTTCAGGGTCTTAAACCCCTCAAATCCAGCCTGGGCATATTTGGGCAACTTTTCCACAGACACCAATTGCTGAAAAGTGGGGAGAAAAACAGGAAAACATCGAGTTCAGTGTTTGTTTCAACGTCAGAGGCTGTGGGGCAGATGTGGGATCTCAAGGACAGCCTGGTGAGCAGCAGCAGGGATGTGTTGTGTCCAGATGGGAGGAAAATCCCTGTGCCCTGGGATCATGAAGCAGGTTAGGGAAGGATCAAACAGCGCTCATTAGCAGGCACAGGCACTTCAGCCAGGGTAAGTTATATCTGACTGCACATCAGAAGATCAAACCCCCACTGTGCTCCTGTGGTGGGACAGATCAGACCACATTGCTGCTTCCAGCAGGGATCAAAAGAGGGGATTTATCCCAATTAATCCCACAGCTCCAGCCCACGCGGGAAGGAGAGGGAAAAAGCAGAGCTGAGGGCTCAGCAGAGCAGCTGGACAGGGCAGAGGAGCCCTGAAACGGAAACCACTGCACAGGATGAACAGCCCACAAGCGGAAAACCAGAATTCGGGAAGTGTCTTCAGACACATGGAAAAGAAGGGTCTGCAGGGAATGTGAGAGGGAGGAACAGCCACATCAAAGCTGCTGAATCACAGGAAGTGTCTGTCACGGCATCAGCAACAGCTCAGGGACTCACACAATGGTTTGGGTCGGGAGAGAACTTAAAGGTCATCCTGTTCCAATCCCTGCCATGGGCAGGGACACCTTCCACAATCCCAGGTTGCTCCAACCTGGCCTTGAACACTTCCAGGGATGAGGCACACACAGCTTCTCTGGGAATTCCATCCCAGGCCCTCACTCCCTCACAAGGAGGAATTCCTTCCCAATATCCCACCCAAATCTCCCTTTTTCCAGTGGGAAGCCATTCCCCCTTGTTCTGTCCCTCCATCCCTTGTGTCCAAAGCCCCTCTCCAGCTCTCTGGGAGCCCCTTTAGGCACTGGAAGGGCTCCAAAGTGTTCCTCAGTGCTAAATAAGTAGGAACAGACAGGTCACCAACCTCTTCAGCCCCAAAAGGCTTCGGTTTCAGGGCAGGCACATGAACCTCCTCATAGCCCTTGCGCTGCCGGCGGAAGGATCCATCTGGGAGCTGGCATCGCTTATTGGCCATGAAATGACTGCCCTGGGCAAACACCAGATCCTCCAAATCCAGCACCTGCCTTGGAGCCAGTGCCTGGAGACAGCAATGGGAAAGGGGCACGGGTTAGGGAACAACATTCTCCTGGTGTTTGCACCCTGGGATGAAAGGAAAAGCTGCTGCATCCAGCTGGGAAGCACCTCTGGAGCACATCAGGGCTTGTTCGTGGTATCTTCATGCTCATGTCACTACAAATACCCTTTTTGCTCTGACTGAGAATGTTTCAGGAGGACTGGGAACAGATCCAAGCGTTTTACCTCTCCTCCTTGGTCCAGATCCATGGTTTCCAGATCCGTGTCCATGCGGGACTGCCGCACTCGCTCCCGGCGGGACCGTTCCTCCTGTGGAGAGAGACCAGGAGTCAGCCCTGGGAACAGCCTGAGCCTCCTCCATGCGCTGCCAGGATCTCCTGTCACATCCTGCAGGTCCTGTGCTCCCATTCCCTACAAGCACAGGCACCCACAGAACCAGGAACAACCATTTTTGGCAGGAAAAACCAGTGCCCTCAAGCCAGGACGTAAATGTGCCATCTCAGAGAGCAGAGCAAGGGAAGCAGGGAGGGAAAACACAGCCAACGGTACTTCCCAATTCCAGAGACAATAAATACACAACATATCCAGGGGGTTTTCCAGCCACAAACCAGGAATGTAGTATTAATCCCATAAAACAACCCCCAAATCGGTTCTGGAAGGGCAAAAGCCAAGCAGGGCTCATCCTGCAGAGCAATAATTAGGTTCGGTGTCCCATTCCAGCCCCAGAGAAGCTGAGGTGACAACCAGGGGGGTTGAGCCTCACGTGGGGGAGGCCAGAGGTGAAACAGGACACTTGAAAGCAGTTCTTAACTGTGGAAGTTGCTGACATGACCTTTTTCCTGGGAAAGCACAGCCCTGCGTGCCTCAAAAATAAGAAGTGGTGAAAAGACTGTCCTTTCTGAGCAGCATTTCCCATGGACTGGGGGTTCCAGCTGGGTCAGCAGCTCCACTCTCCCACCCAAACCAACCCAGACACTCCACAGCCAATCCCCCATCCTGCCCCAGCTTCCCCCCAGCTCACCCGGATCAGATCCTCCTTCTCGGTCTCGTGAAGCTGGTACAGGAACTTGGAGAGCTCGGGATCCGCTTCCATCTTGCCCATGATCCTTTCCTTCTCAGCTTCACTCTGGGCACTGGCCAGCAAAGTACAGTACAGGACTGGGGGGGGACGGGAATGAGAGTGAGCCAAACAAGGCACAAATAAGGGTCCAACCTTCCCAAGGCAACAATTCAAAAGCCTTGGATTGTGGTGGAATCATGTCAGAAAAGCAGGAGGTGGAGGGGAAGATGAAAGTGGAGATGTGAAGATGGAGGTGACAGTGAGGGTGAAGGTGGAGGTGAAGGGGAAAGGGAGGGGAAGATGATGGCGGAGGGTGATGGTGGAGGTTGAGCTGAAGGAGATGAAGGAAGCAAAGGTGGAGGTCAAGGTGAAGACGAAGGTCACTCACTCATCATCCGGTGCTGCCGCAGGACCTTGATGAAGTCGAAGGTGTTGAAGCCCAGGAGCAGAACCAGCTGGTTCTCACATTCCCGGTCATCACTGGCAGTCTAGGAGCAGAAACACAGGATGACCAGTAATCTCTGTGCCCATAGATCCTGGATCCCCATCTTCCATGAAACTGAAGGCAAGAGGATCTCAACAGCAGTGACGAACAAGGCCAGGTTTGAGCGATTCAGCCTGGAATAACAATCATCTCACCCTCCCTCTAATTCCCGTTTTTCCCACCAGGCCATGATGCCCAAAGCACACCAGAAGCAGAATTAGGACGGAAACGGACCCCAAGGATGATGATCACCCAGCAAACACCAACACAAACCCAACCACCTCTCCCTCAGGATACCCCTGTGAACTAAGACTAAGCCCAGCCTAGTCCAGTCCTGTCCATAACTCAATTTAACGTGAAGAAATCTAAATTTCTGGGGCAAATTCCTGCCTTTCAGGCAGACAGACACTCCAAGGGCAATGCGATCCAATAGATCGGGTATCCACTGACCTTCAGGATCTCCAGCACCTCATCTGCCTTCTTCTGGGACACGATGGCATCATCATAGAAGCGGCTGAGCTGCCGCTGGAGCCAGAAGGCATCGATGTCTCTAGGGTGCAGATCCTTCTTCTTGGAGCTCATCAGCTCCCCTGATGCCACAAGCTTGGGAAAACCCCCCAAAAAAACGTTATTTCCCTGTGGCCTTGGTGTGGTGGAGCCAGAGGGATGCTCGTTCTTGAACATCCATTTTGACTGCACTCAAGAGAACTCCAAGGCTCCTTTCCATCCCCAAAGCCCAACAGGATCACCAGTCCTGCTCCAGATGATCCCAAGCCCACATTCCATGTGACTCACGTTGGCTGAGAGGGTGCAACGCACGACGGCCTCGTCCCCTTCCATGTCATCGTCCGAGGCCTCATCACGGACTTCCCCATAAATGTCCTCATCCCCTTCCTGTAGAAAGCAGGGATCTGGTAAGAGGCTCTTCCAAACATCCAAGAACAGCTTTTCCTTGGCAGGAATGACTCATCTGGCAGCTCATTCCCAAGGGGAACAGCCTGACTTGTGCTTTTAGTGGGAATGTGGTGCTGTGGCTCAGGGGAAGCTCCACATGGTATTTCTACTCTAAACAGCGTCTGCCAGTGACTCCAACAATCCCCTACTCATCCCTCTTTTCTCTCAGCCCTTTCCAAAACCAATCCTGGAGAGTGTTTCTGTGCAACACCTCCAACCAGTGCATCCAAATCCCTCTTTTCCATCTGTCAAGTTTCCCCACGAGATCTAAATGTCACCATCTGTCTCCCATCAGGCTGAGTCATGGTAAGCCTTGGATTAGCAGGATAAGCCACAAATCCTCCCCAGACTGTGAAGTGGCATCTAAAATAATCCAGGTTCTGCCTGTAAGGGACGTCCCAGCCTGAGCCAACGTCCCTTTTCTGAATGGGACAGGGGGAAATGGCATAAAAGTGGTCCCTGCAGAGCCACTTCCAGGCTCATCTCCTACCTCCTCATCAGACTCAAACTGCACGTTCACCCCGTAGGTCTCATCGATGTTGTCGTCTGCAGGGCAGAGGAGAGGGAATTCAGCAGGAAATCTGGGCCACACCTGCAAAACTCCCAGACCCACATCCCACCCACATCCACACCTCCGAAACACCAGAACAACACGGTTTGGGGGCCTGGAAATCACCCCAAAGTGTTTCCCCCTACCGCGTGCCAACAGCATCAGCCAACCAACCCCCTGCCCAACCCATCCTGGGGGAAGCCCCGTACCCATGTTCTGGATCTCCTTGTCCCCCCCATAGTCGGTGATTTTCTTGCCCAGGTTCACCAGGACGTGGTACCGCGTGTCGTCTGTCTGGCCCAACAGGAGGTCAATCTCCTTCCGACGCTCCTTGTCCCGCAGCTTCTCGTTCTTCAGCACAGCCAGGACCTCATCAGCTGCTCCACAAAGGATGTCCCGGGGCTGGGAAAGGGGTGACAAGCAGGGAATTCAATATGGAAATAGTCTTGAATCTTTCTGAGCCCCTCCAGCACCAAAGAACCACTTCAGCACAAAGAAATCACCATCAGAACATCCCCAAGCCCCAAAGCAGCACCAACAGAGGGGAAAAAAAGGGAAGGACAAGTTTTCTTGATGCCCAGAGAAGCTGTGGATGCCCCTGGATTCCTGGAAGCGTCCAAGGCTAGCCTGGACAGGTCTTGGAGCAACCTGGCACAGCAGAAGATGTCCCTACCCATGGAACTGGATGGTCTTTAAGGTCTCTCCCAATGCAAACCATTCCATGTGCTGGTTTAAACTGGATATTGGGAAGAAATATTGGATGTCCCTGGATCCCTGGAAGTGTTCCAGGCCAGGCTGGATGGGGCTTGGAGCAACCTGGTCTATGGAAGGTGCCCCTGCCCATGGCAGGGGGTGGATGATCTTGTCCCTCCAACACAAACCATTCCATGTTTCCCTGAACCCACACTCGATGACAGGGATGGATTAACCAATCCAAGGGCCGGATCTCTCTGACTCCGGCTGTGATCCCAGCCTCACCTGGTCCCCCAGGGCTGCCTGGATGAAGCTCAGCAGGACCTCATAAGTCTCGCGGGTCTCCTTGGTCTTGGGTTTGTAGATGATCCCAACCATCTCATCGATGCCCTCGGACAGCAGAGTGTAGCCCTTCATCTTGTTGATGTCATGCCTGTCCTCATCCCTCTTCCTCCTCCTGGGGACAGGAGCAGGAGTGGGACATGGAGTCAGAGCCTCAAAATACCACAAGGCTCCTTAGTTTCGATAATAAAGGGGTAAAACTGACTTTAATTTTTCCCCTTCGATTTTTGGTTCCTAACACAGAGCAAATGTCTCCAAGTGGAGCAAACGATGTGTTTCTGACTTCCAGGTTGGTGGGGTTTGGTCTCCATCCGTGTGCTCACACCACCACAAGGTTTTCTACCTCCAAATATTCCCAGCGCTGGAGAAGAAAAGGGTCCAGGGAGACCTTGGAGCCCCTTCCAGGGCCCAAAGAAACTCTAGGAGACGGACTTTGGACAAGGGATGGAGGGACAGAACAAGGGGGAATGGCTTCCCACTGGAAAAGGTGAGATTTGGGTGGGATATGGGGAAGAAATTCCTCCCCATGAGGGTGGGGAGGGGATGGGATGGAATTCCCAGAGAAGCTGTGGCTGCCCCTGGATCCCTGGCAGTGCCCAAAGCCAGGCTGGACCCTGCCCTGGTGTCAGGCCAATGGTCTTTAAGTTCTTTAAGGTCCCTCCCACCCCAAACATTTCTGTGACCCCCCCAAACTCCTGTTTGGGTACAGGAATTCCCATTCTAGGCCCAGCTCCCACTCACTTGGCTCTTCTCTCCTCCTGCATCTGGGGTTTGGTCCTCTGGGCCTTGTCCCCCATGCGGGTCCCCTCGAGCTTCCCCACCAGGGACAGCACCTCCCCCGTGGGCTCGTCCCGGCGCGTGCGGTCGATCAGGGACCGGTCGGCTTGGAGGACGAGGTTGGAGTTCTGGGCGGGGAGGAGCGAGAACAGGGTCAGGGGGGCTCAGGGAGGCCCTGAAATGGGGCTGGGAGGAAGCAGGGAGATCCTGGAATGGGGCTCAGGGGGATGGGGCTCCTGAAATAGGTCTGAGGGGAATTGGGAGCAGTCCCAAAATAGGGCTGAGGAGGGTCAGGGGGATCCTGAAACGGGTCCCACTGCAGGGCTAAGGGTTCTGAAATGGGGCTCGGGGGCACTGGGGGTCCCAAACGTGGGGCTGAGGAGGATCAGAGAATACCGAAATGGGGCTGAGGGAGTCAGGGAGGTCCCACTGGAGATCCCACCAAGGGGCTGAGGGGGTTGAAGGGGTCCCTCCATGGGACGGGAGGTGGGGCTGGGGATCCCAAAACAGGTCCCGATCTGGGGCTGAGGGGGGTCCGGGAAGTCCCGAAGGAGGGGCCGAGGTTGGTCAGAGGGTCTCAACGTGGCGCTGAGGGGAGTTGGCGGTACAGGGCCGGGGCGATTCACGGCACCGGGCCCGTACTCACCGCCTTGTACTCATACTGCAGGCTCCGGGCGGTCACGTCCGCCATGTCGGGGCCCAAATGGGGGCCGAAGCCGGGACTGTGGTCGGAACCGAGGCCGGGACTGGGGTCGGAACCGAGGCCGGGGCCCGACGACGCCGCGCCGCCGCCGAGCCGGAACTTCCGGGTCACGCCGCCGTTTCCGTCTAACCCGGAAAGACGTCTACACCCCGATGGGGTAAGGCCCCACCCACCCCGCTCTCATTGGTTGGTGCGGGCTACATCCCACCGCCCCGGCTCTGAAAAACGGCTATGATTGGTCTGTCTGCCCGCCCGCCGCGCTCTGATTGGCCAGCAGATGTGTGAGCGGGGAGGAAGGGTTGAAGGCGCAGGGGCGGGGCGAGGGCGTGGCCACCGATCCGCCCGTCGCTTCCTATTGGCTGCTCTCGAGTAAGCCGCGCCCCCTGCTCCTGGCCCCGCCCCTTGGCGGTGAGGGGACACGTGGGGCCCGGGAAGCTGGGGCGGTGGGTCCCGCGTACCCCAAATTGTCCCCGCGGACTTCCTCGTGCCCCAGAGGGGGGCTCTGATCACCCCCAAGTTGATCCCACAGTCCCTGGGCATGGGGAGCCCCTGAGCATCAGGGGGTACCTGGGCACTGGGAGGTCATTGGGGAGTGAGAGGGGGGGTGTCCCTGGTTTTCTGGGCATCGGGGGGGGGGTTCCTGGGCACTGCAGGGTCCCTGGGAATTGGAGAGTCAGTGATATCGGGGGGTCCTTGGGCATTTGGGGGTACCCAAGTATTGGGGGGCCCCTGAGCACCAGAGAGGTCCCTCATCATTGGAGGGGCCTTGAGCACCCCCAGACCCTGTTGGCACAGCCCCTCCCCATCCCTGTGCCCGCAGGTGCCCCCGGTGCCCCCAGACCCCCCAAGCTTTGCCCCACCCGGGCAGTGCCCAAAGCCCCCTGAGTGAGGTGACACCGGGGTGGAGGACACAGGGATTCTGCCCACCCTGCCAGCCCCCCACCAGCCCCTTTGCTCCTTCCAGAGGTTCATCCACTCCGGGTGCCACAGCCTGATGCCGTGTGCCCCGTGGGTGCCCCACGCGTGCCGCCGACGCTGCGCCCTCATTATCTCTGCCTTGCTAATTAGTGGAGCAGTGCCAATGCCAGCGCCTGGAGAGGTGCCCACCAGCCATGCCAGCATGGCCCTTCCCCAGCGGGGACATCACCATGGGGGCTTTGAGGCCCCTTGGTGACACAGCACTTTCCTCTTTCAGTTCCTGGGGGTCACCCAGCTCTTCCACCACATCCACAGTGCCCACCTGGAGCTCATCCTCCTCCTCTCCTCCCTCACCCTTGCCCATGCAGGTACTCCAGGAAAGTACCCCGGGAAAGTATCCCAGGCAGCGACCCTGTAAAGGTATCCTGGGCAGGGATCCTGGGCAAATACTACAGGCAGGATTCCTGGGCAGGGATCCTGGGAAAGCATCCTGGACAGATGCCCAGGCAGGGACCCTGGGCAGGGATCTGGGCAGGTGTCCCAGTCAGGTCCCAGCCAGGCCAGGCCCACCCATGACCACATCACTGTGTCCAGTGGCCTGTGCCACTTGCAGGAGGGTGGCAAGGAGGTGCCAGGGCCCTGTGCCATGGCTGGGAGACAGCTGCTCTAATTCCTTTATTCCAGCCAGTTGTGCAGGCACACACCCCAAACCGGACTGAGTCAAGCCTGCTTGAACTGAGCTGAACCAGGCTGAGCCAGGCCTGGGCTAAGTGAGACCAGGTTAAACTGAGTGAAGCTGAGCCGAGCCAAGCTAAGCTGAGCCAACTGGTTCTGTCTGACCCAATGCAGGCCAAGCTAAGCCGACCCAGCCGGTTCCAATCTGACACAACTGGTTCTGATCCAATGTGAGCTGACTGGTCCCCATCCAATCCAACCTGATCTGACCCGATCCAAACCCGGCTGAGCAAAGCTAGATTAAACTGAGCCAAGCCCAGCCAAGCTGAGCTGAGCTGACTGGTTCCAATCTGATCCAACTGGTTGTGATCCAAGCTCAGCTGAGCTGAGGTGAGCTGAGCTGAAACAAGCTGGGCTGAGCCAACTGGTTCCAGACACAACTGGTTCTGATCCGATCCAACAGATTCTGATCCCACCGGGTGCTGTGAGAGCTGGGCTGAGCCAATGGGTTCCAACACAACCCAGCTAGTTCTGAATCGATCTGATCTGGGCCAGGTTGAGCTGAGCCCAACCGAGCTGAGCTGAGCTGAGCTGACTGGTTCTAGATCCGACCTGTCTAGTTCTGATCCAAATCAAACTGAGCCAAACCGAGCTGAGCTGGGCTGAATCGAGCTGGGCTGAGCCAGCTGGTTGCAATACTACCCGACTGGTTCTGATCCGATCTGAGCTGAGCAGACTGGTTCTGGATCCGAACGGAACAGAGCTGAGCTGGGCTGAATCGAGCTGGGCTGAGCCAACTGGTTCCGATACTGCCCAACTGGTTCTGATTCGATCTGAGCCGAGCGGTTCCGATCCCACCCGAGCGGTTCCGATCCCACCCGAGCGGTTCCGATCCCACCCGAGCGGTTCCGATCC
>JAWMRA010000056.1:1001190-1012135 GCA_035584735.1 Pseudotriccus pelzelni | reverse complement strand
AGGTGAGTGCGGGCCCCCCCCCTCCACCGCCGGCCCGGCCCCCCCGCCTTGCCCCGCCTCGCCTCGCCTCGCCTCGCCTCGGTATTGTTGTGGCGGAGCCGCGGGGGCGGGGGGGACGAAGGGGAGGCGCTTTGTTCCGCCCGGTACCGGCCGTCGGCACCGGCTCCCCCCGCTCGTGGGGGGCGCCGGGCCCCCCCCCCGTCGGTAACGGGGACGCCCCCACTGCCGGGAGCCGTCGGTGCAACGGGATCCCCCCCCCGCCCGGTACCGGCAAGGGGTGCGCGGGAGGGGCCCCCACCCGCGGGTGCAGTGGGGGAACCCCGGGATGGGAGCGTCGTGGCTGGCCCTGCAAATAGGGACCCCCCCCAATCTGGGATGGGACCCCCGCGTGGCACCGTCATGGGGACCCCCCTGGGATGGGAGCATTGCGGGAAGCCTTTGGGTTGGCGCTGCCAACAGGGACCCCCCCACCCAGGATGGCACCCCACCTGGGATGGCACTGCTGTGGGGTCGTGGGACCCCCAGACCCCCTGTGGGATCGCCAGGCGTACCAAAATTGGGAGCCTTGGGGACCTCATCCTGTCTGTTGCACTCTGATGGTGCCTGTCCCCACTTTTGGCACGCTGGGTGTGCCCAGAGCACCGCAGCTTTGCCTGTTGCACCCTGACTGTACCTGTGGCACCCCAGCTGTGCCCATTGCATGCCAACTGTGCCCATGGCACCCTGGCCATGACCAGGACACCTCAGATTTGCCTGTTGTACGCAGCCATGCCTGTGGCACCCCGACTTTGTCCCCCTGGCATCCTGGCCATGCTCAAGGCACGCCCAATTCTACCCATGGCACCCCAGCTGTGCATGTGGCACCCTGGCCATGACTGTGACCTGTGGCACGTTTGCTGTGCTTTTGTCTCCAGGACCAAGCCTTTTGTACTCCAGATGTGCCCGTGGCACCTCAGCTTTGCGTGTTGTACCCCAGCTGGGTCTCTGGCACCCCAGATTAGTCTGTTGCACTCTGTCCATGCCCATGCTACTGTGGGCATGCCTGTTGCACCTCATCTTTGCCTATGGCATTCCAGTTTTGCCTGTTGCACCCTGGCCATACCTGTGGCACTCCAGCTGTGCCCATGGCACCCCAGAATTGCCCATGGCACCCCAACACACACAGCACAGGTGCCCACAGCACCCTGGGCATGCCTATGGCACCCAAGCTTTGCCTGTGGCATCCCGACTGTGCCCATGGGCTGGCCCTGCCCAGGGCGTCCCATCTTTGCCCATGGCACCCTGTCCATGCTCATTACACCCTGTCCGTGCCCGTGGCATCTCAACTGTGCCCGCGACGCCCCAGCTTTGCCTGTAGCACCCTGACTCTGCCCATGACACCCTATCTTTGCCCAGGGCAGCCCATCTTTGCCTACTGCACCCCAGCTGTGCCCGTGGCACCCTCAGCTGTCCGCCCCGCCGGGGTGTCCCCCATTCCCACGCCCGTTCCTGGCCCCCCACCCTCCCGGAAATCCTTCCCAGGCGGTGCGGGAGCCCTCCCGGACCCCCCCCAACTTCCTGCTTCCCGCCGGGCAGGGCAGAACAATTCCCGGCCGCCGCATCCTGCCCGGCCCGGGGTGCGGGAGGGGAGGCACGGCGGGCGCTCCCCCAGGACACCGGACAGGGCCAGGGGGTCCCGGGCAGGACGTGGGGCGGGGAGGGGGGGAGCAGACGGGACGAGTTTCCTGAGCCTCGTCACAACCGGAGGAGGGGCCGTGGCGGGGGGGGGGAGGCAGAGTCGGGGACCCCCCCCAAGGGCGTGGGGGGTTCTCGTGACACCCTTCCCTCAATGCCGCCTTGTCCCCACGCTGCCCGCGTGATGCTGCTGCCCCGCGGCCCTGACGGGGCCCTGGCGTGGCCGTGTCTCCCCCCAGGGACCCCCCTGTGTCCCCCCTGCCCCAGCGCCATGGCCCCTGGCCGGGTGCTGGCCCTTGCCTCACTGCTAGCTCTCACCACCACTGCTGCTGCCACTGCTGTCACTGCCCCGGGGGCCTCGTGGAGCGCTGTGCCCCGGAGAACCGTACGGTACGCCGGTGAGTACTGAGGGATACCCTGGGGGGCTCATGGAGGGAGGGGAAAGGGGGGAAACTGAGGCACAGCGGCTGGGAGTGTTGATTCTGTCCCTTGCTGACAGCGGGTGACACGGTGGTTCAGGCACGAGGCTTTTGCTCATCCCCCCAAAGCTTGTCAGCATTGTGGGACCCCCCCGGGTGGGTGTTCCCAAAATTGGGAGTCTGCGGGAGAAGAGGAGGGACATGCAGGGACTGTTCCATGTCCTGCTGCTGTGCCAGTGCCTGGGGTTCCCCAGGCCTGTGCTGTGTCCCATTCCTCTTCCATGTCCCTTGTACCATCCCTCTGTCATGTCCGCTGTCCCCAGCCCTGTGCCATGTCCCTTGTCCCATCCCTTTTATGTCCCACTGCCCTGCCAGCATCCTGTGATTCCATCCCTTTCCCATCCCAGCACAGTGTCCCTGTGCTGTGCCATTACCCTGTGTCCCCATCTGCCATGCCCTGTGTTTCTGTCCCCATGCTGTGCTAGCTCCGATGTCCCTGTCCCTTTGCCATGCCCTATGTCCCCGTGTTGTGCCCCATTCCCCTGTCCTCGTGGGGTGGCAGTGCCCTGTGTCCTCTATCCCTGTTCTGTGCCAGTGTCCCTGTGCTGTGTCCGCTGTCCCCATGCCTGTGACTTCTGTCCCCTTTGCTGTGTTCCCTGTCCCCACTCCTGAGACCCCCACCTTTCTGCCATGCCACTGTCCCCATGCAGACCCCATCCCCTGTCCCCTCTCCCCACACCCAGGATCCCCACTCTTCTGCCGTGTCCCCGTGCCGTCCCCGTGCCTCCCCCGTGCCGTGCCATCCCAACATCCCCGGCACCAGCCGGGGGCCCTGGCGCTGCCCCATCAATGGGCTCTTTCTGCAGGGCCCGGGGGTGGCTGGGGGGCACAAGGGAGGGCTGGGGGGGCCACAGGGTCTCTGCAAAGGCCACTGTGTTCGCCTGGCACCGCCCACACGGGTGACAAAGAGCCCTTTGTGTGCCACAGGGCCAGGGGGCTCAGGGGGGGTTCTGGTGGGTGAGGGGGGTTTTGTGGGTGCACCCACCCGGGGCAGGGGGTCTCTTCAGGGCTGGGGGGCTCTGAGGAGCTTCCAGTAGTAGTGGGGGGCAGTGGGTGTACCTACCTAGGGCAGGGGGTCTCTGCAGGGCTGGGAGGCTCTGTGGGGGGTTCTGGTGGGAGATGGTGGTTCTGCGGGTGCACCCACCAAGGGTGGGGATCCCTGAAGGTTGACGGGGATTCTGATGTTGGGGGGGTTCTATGGGTACACCCATCTGGGGTGGGGTCCCTGCGGGGCTGAGGGGTCCCAACCCAGTGTCCTGTGTCCCCACAGAGCTACAGGACGCAGCCAAGCGCTTCTCCCATGGAGGGGTCTCACACTACCTGACGCTGACACTGGACGAGGCCGAGGGGCTGCTCTACGTGGGGGCTCGGGAGGCCCTGTTCGCCCTGGCCACCGGCACTGTGGAGCTCAAGGCAGCGGTGAGACCCCGGAACCCCCAGAACGAGGGCAGGTTATGGGGGGAGTGTGAGATTCCAGCCCCCTCACCCGTTCTGTGCCCCAGATCTCCTGGGAAGCCCCGGTGGAGAAGAAGGCTGAGTGTGTGCAGAAGGGCAAGAACAACCAGGTGGGTGCTGCGGGTGCAGTGGGGGGGCTTGGGGCAGCCTGGGGTAGCTCCCCGTGCGCAGACACCTCATGAATGTTCCCTCTGTCACCCCCCCAGACCGATTGCTTCAACTACGTGCGGTTCCTGCAGAGCTACAACAGCTCCCACCTCTATGCCTGCGGCACCTATGCCTTCCAGCCCAAGTGCACCTACATTGTGAGTGGGGGGAGCCCAACATCTGGTGGGGCCCCAGTGACCCCCTGTACCCCGGGATGAGGCCCAAGAGCATCACTGAGGGGTGTCCCTGTCCCCAGGGGTGGCATTCAGGGGTGCCCCTGTGGGCAGGGGGGTGTCTTGTGCCCGTGAGGTGGGTTTGGGGAGGGTCTCCTGTGCCCTTGGAGTGTTGTTGGGATGTCCCTGTGCCCAGAAGGGTCATCCGGGGGTGTCACTGTGCCCAGGAGGTTCATCTGAGGTCATATCCCTGTACCTGGGATATGACATTAATGTCTGGGCATTGGGGGACATGAATGGAGCAGGGGGTCGGGACCCCCACCCACTCCTGTGCCCCCCAGGAACTGTCCGGCTTCACCCTGGACCAAGTGGCATTTGAGGACGGCAAAGGGAAGTGTCCCTACGACCCCACCAAGGGGCACACTGGCCTCATCGTGGGTAAGTGGCACCACTGGGCGCCTGCTGGGCTCAGAGGGGTGCCCGCTGTGCCTCCCACCCCCTTAAAACCCCTCCCTCACAGACGGGGAGCTCTACTCAGCCACCTTCAACAACTTCCTGGGCACGGAGCCTGTCATCCTGCGCAACCTGGGCCCGCACTACTCCATGAAGACGGAGTATCTCACCTCCTGGCTCAATGGTACGGATGGGGGGCACACAGGGAGAAGTGGGGTCAACCATGCTGTGGGAACATCAGGCCCAGCTTTGCTGGCCAGGTGAGAGAGGGGATTGTCCCACTCTGCTCTGACCTGGGGTGGCCTTACCTGCAATATTGGGGCATTTTGGGGTACCACAATATAAGGAAGGTTCTGAGCCATTAGAGAGTGTCCAAAGGAGGCAGTGAAGATGGAGAAGAGCCTTGAGGGGAACTATGTGAGGACGCTGAGGGCATTTGGTCTGTTCAGCTGGAGAAGACTGAGGGGAGACCTCACTGCAGTTACAGCGTCCTGGGGATTTAGATTGGATATTAGGACAAAGTTCTTCCCCCAAAGGGTAGTTGGACACTGAACAGGCTCCCCAGGGCAATGGGCATAGCACCAAGGCTGCCAGAGCTTGAGGAGCATTTGGATGATATTCTGGGGCACAGGGTGTGACTCTTTGGAATGGGCCTGCACAGGGCCAGGAGTTGGATTTGATGATCCCTGTGGGTCTCTTCCAACTGAGCACATTCTGTGACTCCCCTACCCCCACATGGTGTCACCCCGTGTTTCCCCAGAGCCCCACTTCGTGGCCTCGGCGTTCGTGCAGGAGAGCTCGGGCAGCAGCACCGGCGATGACGACAAGGTGTATTTCTTCTTCAGCGAGCGCGCGGTGGAGTACGACTGCTACGCCGAGCAGGTGGTGGCCCGGGTGGCCAGGGTGTGCAAGGTACGGAGGGGACACCACAGGGACACCGAAAATCAGGATAGGAACTCTTCAAGCGGTTTGTTGGGTTGGAAAGCTGACGTTCCTTTGTTGGGTGCACCCAAATGTACCCCCAGCACGCACTAGAGCAGGGGATGGGTTGTGTGACACATTCATTATGCTTCCTGAATAATCTGCTAATTATTTCTGTGGATTTATTTGGATATGAGTAAGGGTCTTTGGAGGGTCTTTGGTGGTCGTTTGGGAACATCCCATTCCCCCAATTTCCCTTTGATGGTTGTGGATCTTCTGATGAATCTCTTCTTCTCAAATACATAGTCAGGTCGCGGTGCCCCTTCTCTAATTAGTCTTTGCTCTGACACACAACCCTTGTTCCCAAAACAAAGACATTTCCTAGTACTTACTAATCACTGATATAAGCAAATAAGGCAGCAATAGCTGGCACAAGACTATTAATCACTGATCAAATACTGTTGTGCTGAAGTTAATTGTCCGACACCTTCCCCCATCCTGCACAGCCCCTTTGTAACCAGTTTGGTGTCACCGTGGTGGCCGTGCCATGAGGTGACTGTGGCCTTTTCCCTGTGCACAGGGGGATGTGGGCGGTGCCCGGACGCTCCAGAAGAAGTGGACAACGTTCTTGAAGGCCCGTTTGGTGTGTTCAGCCCCGGAGCAGCAGCTCCACTTCAACCGGCTGCAGGCCGTGTTCACCCTGCCTGGGGCTGAGTGGCAGGAAACCACCTTCTTCGGGGTGTTCCAGGCCCACTGGTGAGTCCGTGGGGATGTGGCATGCCAGGGATCCCCAGAAGGGGGGGGTTCCTGCCCCAAACCCTCCTGTGCCTGCAGGGGCGACGTGGATGTCTCGGCCATCTGCCGGTACGACATCCTGGAGGTGAAGAAGGCATTCGAGGGGCCCTACAAGGAGTACCGGGAGCAGGCGCAGAGGTGGGGCCGCTACTCGGATGAGGTGCCCAGCCCCCGGCCCGGAGCGGTGAGTGGGCACGGGGGACTGGGGGGAAGGGGTGGGATCCACTTGTGTGGCTGAGGGCCCTCAGTGCCCTCCTAAGGGACTGGCATCTGTCCATGTGTCTGATAGTGCTCTCTGCCCTCCTAAATGGGGTGGGATCCATCCACATGGCTGATGGTGCTCTCCTAAGGGGGGAGTGGGATCCCTCCATGCTCCTACTGGTGCCCTCAGTGCCCTCCTAAGAGGATTTGGGATCCCTTCCGCTCCTGACAGTGCCCCTGTGCCCTCCCTGCAGTGCATCACGGACTGGCACCGGCAGAACGGCTTTGCCAGCTCCCTGGAGCTGCCTGACAACACCCTGAACTTTGCCAAGAAGCATCCGCTGATGGACGAGCCGGTGCCACCGCAGCGCGGGCGCCCACTGTTACTCAAGAAGGACTCCAACTTCACCCAGCTGGTCGTGGATCGTGTGGCCGGGCTGGATGGCACCGTCTATGAGGTGCTTTTCATCGGCACAGGTACCTGGGGCAGCTGGGAGGGCACGGAGGGGATGGTCCATGCTGTGGCACAGCCCTGAGCACCCGCTCTGCTCGTAGGCAACGGGTGGGTGCACAAGGCGCTGGATTTGGGCACTTCCATCCACCTGGTGGAGGAGCTGCAGGTGTTCGAGCCGGCACAGCCTGTGGAGAGCCTGGTGCTGGCTGGGAGGAAGGTGAGCAGGGCTGCAGGGCCAGAGGTGGTGGCACCGTGGGGGCACCTTGGGGCAGGGTCAGCTCAGCCCAGGGTCGGCACTGCGGGGACACCTTGGGGTGGGGTCACCTCAGCCCTTTTCCCTGCTCTCGTAGAAGCTGCTCTTCGCCGGCTCCCGTTTCCAGGTGGCCCAGCTACCCCTGGCCGACTGCGGGAGGTACCAGTCGTGCACAGACTGTGTCCTGGCACGGGATCCCTACTGCGCCTGGAGCCGGAATGGCAGCGCCTGTGTCCGGATTGATGGGCAGAACGGGTACGGGATGGGCCAGGGGATTCCTCATCCAAAACTTTCTCATGGGAGGAACTGGAGGGGCAGCTCCAACTCTGTGACCAGTGACAGGACCCTGGAACAGCTGGAGCTGTGCCAGGGGAAGTTTAGGTCAGATACTGGGAAAAGGCTCATCCCTAGAGGGCAGTTGGGCACTGAACAGGCTCCCCAGAGCAGTGGTCGTGGCCCCAAGGCTGCCAGAGCTCAAGGAGTGTTTGAACAACACTATCAGGAGCAGGGTGGATTTTGGGGTGTTGTGCAGGGCCAGGAGTTGGACTGGATGATCCTTGTGGGTTCCTTCCAATATTCCATAATTGTAGAAGTTGGAGAATGTTTGGGCAGCGCTCTCAGGTGTTGGGATTTGGGGACTGGGGGGGACTTCTGGGGGTGTCCTGTGCAGAGCCAGGAGCTGGACTCATCCTTGTGGGTCCTTCCCAACTCAGGATATTCTGTGATTCTCTGGGTATGGGGCTCCCCTGGAAGGGGGTGACACCCTACAAGGACTCCCCTCTCACTGTACCCCCTCCTCCCACAAGGTCCCACCTGGTGCAGGATGTCCTGAGCTCCAACACTGGTGCCTGCTCCATCCCTCAGGAAGCCAAACAAGGTGAGCCCCCCGTGAGCCACATGGATCCCCCCCATCCCCCCTTCCTCCTGACCCCCTTCTCTCCATGCAGGGCCCTTCACCGCCAAGAATGTGACGGTGGTGGCAGGCACCGACCTGGTGCTGACGTGCCGCCTGGGCTCCAACCTGGCACGGGCACAGTGGACGTTTGAGGGCCGTGCGCTGCCGGCCGATCAGGCGCTGGTGCTGAGCGACACACGGCTGCGGGCGCTGGTGGTGCCGGGCGCCGGTGCCCAGCACAGTGGCACATACCGGTGCCTGGCCGAGGAGCACGGGGCCCCCCTGGGCGCCCAGGAGTACCGGGTGGCTGTGCTGGCAGGGCCTGGGGCACCACTAGAGGCACGGGCGCCGCTGGAGAGCCTGGGTGTGGTGTGGGTGCTGGCCGTGTGCCTGGGCGCCCTGTGCCTCGTACTGCTGCTTGCCGTACTCTCACTGTGGCGGCGCCTGCGTGAGGAGCTGGGCAAGGGCACCAAGGCCATCGAGAGCACCCTGGTGTACCCCATTGAGCTGCCCAAGGAGCCGCCCAGCCCCCGCTTCGTGTCCAGCGCCGCCTCCGACTCGGACGAGAAGCTCTGGGACCCCTCCAGCTATTACTACTCAGACGGGTCCCTGAAGATCGTGCCTGGCCACGCCACCTGTCGCAATGGTGGCCCTGGCACCGCCACCTCGCCGCCCGCTGCCATCCCTGGGCAACCCCTGCACTCGCCCACCCGCATCCACTTGGGCCCCCTGCGTGGCTCCTCGTCCAACGGGTACATCCGGCTGGCTCTGGGTGCCGAGGAACGCCCACCCTGTGCCGACCTGGCTGAGGAGCTGCGGCGGAAACTGCAGCAGCGCCAGCCCCTGCCCGACTCCAACCCTGAGGAGTCATCAGTCTGAGTTGGAGGGAGTGGCACCACCTACCTCAGGGCCCCACCCCAGACCCCAGGGTGGGCACCCTGGCCTAGGGACCGGCACCCAACTTGGGGCTGTGGGGTGGGTGCTGGCACCTGCCCTGGGGACTGGAGTGTTGCCTCAGTGCCAGTACCCACCTTGGGAACTGGTATATTGGCACTGGAGCTTGCCTTGGGAACAGGATTGCCACCCTGGTACCCTCTTTGGAGACAGGATTGTCACCCTGGTGCCCATTTTGGGGACAGGATTGTCACCCTGGTGCCAGCACCCACCTTGGGGACAGGATTGTCAGCCCGGTGCGAGTACCTGTGTTAGGGACTGACACACTGGCACTCACCTTGTGGACAGGATTATCACCCCAGTGCCAGTACCTACATTGGGGACTGACACTGGCATTAGCATCTGCTCTGGGGACAGGATTGTCACCTCAGCACCTGCCATGGGGACAGGAGTGTCACCCTGGTGCCAGTCCCCCACCTTGGGGACGGGTTTGCCACCCCAGCACCTCTCTCGGGGCTGTGTCTCTGGCCCTGTGTCACACGTTTAGGGCACCAGTACCTGCTTTGGGGACACGGGACTGGCACCCCAGTGGCACCACCCGCCTTGGGGCCAAGGCACCGGGACTGTATCACACATTTGGGGCACTGGCACCCACCTTTGGGGACAGGAGTGTCACCCTGGAGTCGGTACCTGCCTTGGGGACAGGATTGTCACCTGGTACCTGCCCTGGCAATGGGATTCCTATCCTGACACCGCCTTGGGGACAGAAGTGTCACCCTGACACCCACCCTTGGGTTGTCACATTTGGGGTGCCGGTGCCCATCTTGGGCCCCAGAGCTGCCCCTGGTCACCACCCCTGCCTTCGGTACCGTGTCCCCCACAAGGGACAGACCATGGGGACCCCTGCCCCCCGCTGGGCCCATGCCCGGGTGGCCCCAGGATGTTTTTTGGGCTGATTTCTGAACCGATTGAATTTTTCTTCCTGGAACTTTTCTATTGCCCCCACCCCCGTGTCCCACCTCCCAGGGCTCTGCTCCCCACCCAGCCCTGGCTGTACATCCCCTCCCAACCCTCCGCCTGCCCCCCTTGCACGGACCCCTCCCCTTTTGTATAACCCCCCCAGTGTAATTTATTTGTTACCGAAATATATTTATTTGCTGTAAATACGTGAGTATTTTTATATTAATAATAAAAGGAGTTGAAAATATGAATTCTCTCTGAAAAGTGACACCCGCAGGGGCTGTGGCCGGTGCTGAGGGGGATGCTGGGCCCCCCCCCGGGTGCTGAGCTCATGGAAAAAGGCTCATAAAAGGGCTATAAAAGGGCATCGTGGTGCCGTTCCCAGGCGGGGGGGGCCGGGGCTGCCCGTGCCCCCCCTCCCCGAATGCGGGGGGGTCCCCGGGGAGGCTCTGCTGGGAAACCGGGCGGAAGCAGAACCAGGATACTGAGGAGGGGGGGGCTTGGAAACGGGGCCAGGGGTGGCACCAGGGCGTGGGAAGTGGGGCTGGGGTGGCCCTGAGGCCCCTGGGGTGGGACGGTGAGGACTGGGGGCTCTGGGACTGCCACTGCTGAGGGGAGGATCGGGGTTTGGGATCCCACAGCCGGCAGGGAAGAGGTCTGGGGACCTCCCAGGTGTGTGTGGGGTGATTCCTACACCCCCAAAGTGGGGAGGGGTGACCCTCGGGCCTCCCATAGCGGGGAGAGGAGCCCCGGCACTCCCATAACTGAGGTGAGGGACTCTGAAACCCCAATTGCTCAGTGCGGGTTGGGGGGGTGAGGCTTGGGGGACCTCCGAGCTGGGACTGGAGAGGGCTGGGGACCACAGAAGTGTGTGCGGGTGGTCCTTAGGCCCCCATAGCGCGCAGGGGTGACCCCTGGGTTCCCCACGGAGGGGGGGGACAGGCGGACCCTCCGTAACAGGGGGTTTGGAGGCCCCGGCGGGGGCGGCAGTGCCCGCTCAGCACGGGCCGGGCGCGGGCGCTCCCTGGCGGCGGCTCCGGCGCACTGCGGGGGCCTTTGCCTCGGGGGCGGGGTCGCTCGACTGCATTCGGCCTTTTCCGTCAATCTTCGTCCCTTTCCGTTTCTCTTCGTCCGTTTCCGGCTTTCTTCGTCCCTTTCCGTTTCTCTTCGTCCGTTTCCGGCTTTCTTCGT
>JAWMRA010000056.1:940976-1001090 GCA_035584735.1 Pseudotriccus pelzelni | reverse complement strand
TCTTCGTCCCTTTCCGTCTTTCTTCGGCCTTTTCCGTCGATCTTCGGTCCTTTCCGTCAATCTTCGTCCCTTTCCGTCTTTCTTCGGCCTTTTCCGTCGATCTTCGGTCCTTTCCGTCAATCTTCGTCCCTTTCCGTTTCTCTTCGTCCGTTTCCGTCAATCTTCGTCCCTTTCCGTCAATCTTCGTCCCTTTCCGTTTCTCTTCGTCCGTTTCCGTCTTTCTTCGGTCCTTTCCGTCAATCTTCGTCGCTCTCCGTCCTCGTCCCA
This sequence comes from Pseudotriccus pelzelni, assembly GCA_035584735.1. Lineage (NCBI taxonomy): Eukaryota > Metazoa > Chordata > Aves > Passeriformes > Tyrannidae > Pseudotriccus > Pseudotriccus pelzelni. Next base: position 1,000,823 of record JAWMRA010000056.1, on the reverse strand, counting down.
GCCGCCCCCCCCGGCGCCATGGCCGGGGGTCGCCGCTCTCCGCCCGCTCCGTGCTGCCCGGGGCGGGAGTCAGTGCTCGGTTCTTGCTGCCCGGTGCCGATGGCCGTGCCCAGCGTACACCAGAGCCTGGCCGAGATGGACTTCGAGCGGGGTCCGGGGGGTAGCGGCGGGGTGGGTGGAGGTGCCGGTACCGGGAGCGTACGGGGGCGCTCTGGGCAGGAGTACCCGGTTACCGGTGGTGCCAGGGCAGCCCCGGAGGTCGGTCCTGGCCTGACCCGGCCCCGCTGCCCGCAGGGATTTGGGCCGCCGCGCGGGACGGGGACGAGCCGCGGCTGCTGCGGCTGCTGGAGCGGGGCGGGGACCCCGGAGAGCCCGACCGGGCGGGGTACACGGCACTGGTACGGGGGTCTGAGGGTTCTGGGGGGTCCTGGGGGGTACGGGCGGTTTGGGGGTGGGTCACGACCTGGGGGGGGGGGGCACGAGGGAGCGAGGGAGTCCCGGGGGTCTCAACCTCGCGGGGTACGCGGCCCCGGTGTGGGGGTCCCAGGGATCCCGGCACACCTGCCCATCTTCTTCCCCCCCACACCTCAGCACTACGCCAGCCGTAACGGGCACCTGGGCGTGTGCCGGCTGCTGCTGGAGCGGGGGGCTCCCTGCGACGCCCGGACCCCCGGCGGGGCCACCCCCCTGCACCGCGCCTGCTACTGCGGCCACCTCGCCGTGAGCCGCCTCCTGCTCCAGCACGGGGCCGACCCCGCGGCCACCGACGGCGACGGGCGGACCCCCCTACACAAGGTGGGGGGGCATGGGGGGACCCTCTGTCCTTGGCACTGAACGAAGTGGAGGGGTTACGGGATGGAGGGAGCTCCTCATGGGGCGGGAGGGGGGGCAAAGAGGGTCCCCCTGTCCCTGGCACTGCACGAGGTCGGCGTGGGGACACGGGGGGAAGGACCTCCTGCACAAGGTGGGGGCGGATACAGGGGGTCCCCTCTCTCACACAAACTGGGTGGGGGCACAGGGTCTCCCCTCCCATGACATGACCTGCCCAAGGTGGTTGGGGGGCACAGGAGTGTTCCACCTGCAGAAGGTGGGGGTCCTGGGGTCCCCTCTCCCCCTCAAGGGAGTCCCCTTTCTCACCCAAGGTAGGTGGGCAGCCTGGGGGGTGTCTCTCTGTCCCTCTGGGGGTCACATGAGTACCCTCTCAGGCAGCCGAGCAGGGGCACCGCGAGCTCTGTGCGCTCCTCCTGCGGCTCTGCCCGGCTCTGGCCACACTCCGGGATTCCAGGAACCGCCTCCCACGGGATGGGGCCCACCCAGACGTGTGGGACCTGCTGGACACCTGAAGGGACACAGGACACCCGGAGCCACCCCCGTGGGACCTCCGGAGGCGTCTCCGATGGACAAACACAGCCCGTGGCACTGACTCTGTCCCCTTGTCACCCGTGCCAGGGGCCAGGGTGTGTGTGTGTGGGGTGTCACACCAGGATGGAGGTGCAGACACCCCTCCCGCCTTCCAGGGACTTTGTTTCCTATAAAACCCACTAAAAATGTGGAAAACAGTTTGTTGGAACAGTAAATTCCACAGGAGGTGGGAGGGCTCCGGTGCTTCCCCCTGGGGTGGCTTGGAGGGAACAGCAGCTCCTCAGGGGATTCCAGGGGGATCCAGATCCCACTGTGGGGGGAGGCAGAGGCAAGACGGCCACGGATGGAAACTTGTCCTTCAGTGGTTGGGCACTGATCCCACTTATCCAGGATCTCCAACAGCACCTCTTCTTCCCTGACCTTAGAGAAGAGTCTCCACCTTTGCGGGTGCCTAGGTGGGACTTCATGGAATCCTCAAATGGTACGGGTTGGAAGAGACCTTAAAGCCCATCCAGTCCCACCTCCTGCCACAGGCAGGGACACCTTCCACTAGATCAGGCTGCTCCAAGCCCAATCCAACCTGGCCTTGAACACTTCCAAGGCTGGGACAGTGCTGGGTGGTGCACCTGGGATAACCCCTCCCCGTTATCACCAGGCCCCCCCAACCCCCGTGAACCAGGGCACAAACCCACGTACAGATATAGACTTTTATTACCCATCTGGCAAAAAATCCCTCAAAAAATGCCCAGGAAATAAAATCCCACGGTTGTTTCACAACCAGGAGGGGGCTGGGGGAGGATTGGGGAGAGGTAGACCCTGGCCTCTCCCCTCCCCTGCCCCTCCCCTCCCCAAACATACAAATCAAACCTGAACAATAAATAGGAATTCCCAGGGGAGGGGTTAGGGGTTTGCATAGAGGAAGATTTAATAAAAAAAAGGGCTTTTTTTTTTTGTTCTGGCTTATTATTATTAATTATCATTATTATTATTAATTATTATTATTCTCTCTAAAAATGTCCCCGCAGAAGGACCTCTAGGAACTGATCGTCGAAACGTGATTAACAAAAATAATTAATTAACCTTCTCCCAATAACTTACAGAGTTCAAACCAGGGAACTTGTGCTTTTTTAGGGGGGCATCTCCCCCTTTCCCAAATCTGGGAATAAACCCAGAGGGAGGGGGGGTCCCGATGGCTTTGGGGGTCCCCCGGTGCCAGGGTGGGGACACGAACCCCCCTGCCTGTACAACTTTGGTCACTAGCACTGTGTCACCCCAAAAAAACCCCAAAACTGGGATCCTGGTGCACCCACTCCACTCCCCCCCCTGCCCCCATATGAACTCCTGACCCCCTTCCCTGAGACCCCCTATGGTGGGGGGAAGGCACCAAAACCCCCCAGGGGGACCCTGGACTCCTTGGGGTGGGGGGGTCCCAGGGGGATCCAAGCCCATCCCCATGTCCCCGGCCAGCAGGAAAGGGGGTTGGGAATGGGGAGGGGCTGCAGTACAACCAGGGAGTCCCTGACACCAAAAACACCCAGAGGGGCAGGGACCCCCATCTCGGGGGTCCCAACATGGTGTAGGAGTCCCAAGGGCTCGGGACCCCCATCCCAGAAGGGTGCAGAAGTCCTGAGGGATCTGGGATGCCCATCCTGGGGGGTACCACAGTGGTGCAGGAGACCCCAAGGGGCTGAGATTTCCATCCTGGGACCCCCCAAAATGGTTTAGGATTGGGACCCCCATCCCAGGCTGGTGTAGGAGCCCTGAAGGGCCAGGCCCCCCATCCCAGGCTGGTGTAGGAAAGGGAACATCCATCCCATGGGTCCCAGCGTAGCACAGGAGCCCTGAGGGGGTGGGATGTCCATCCAGGGGGTCCGAAAGGGCCAGGACGTCCATCCCGAGGATCCCAAAGGACCAGCCCATTCATCCCAAGGGTCTTGAAGGGCCGGGATGTCCATTCCAAGGATCCCAAAGGGCAGGGACATCCATCCCCAGGGTCCTACCGTGCCAAACAAGACCCCAATGTCCCTGAGCTGTGTGGGCTGTGCCGGCGGTGCCTTTGGTGCCACCTCCGCCGCTGCTCCAATCAATCCCAAAAAAATCGAGCCAGGCTGGAAACAGCAGCAAATTCCAGCTCCTCCATTCTTCACTGTGCTGTTGTCACTCCTCCTGGCTCATGTTCCAGTGGCAGCCAATTCCTGCCGGGATGGGGGTCCCTGCACCGGGCACGCCCCGGGCCCTCCAGAGCGCGCCGGCGCTGGCCGGGGTCAGACGTTGTTGTTCTCCGTGGAACTGTGGTTGCTCCGGTGGCCCTGGCAGTTCCTGTCGTTCAGGAGGCTCGTGGTCTCATCTGCAGGGGCCGAAGGCTCCGGTCTCTCCGGATTGTCAGGGCCTGGTCTGGGGGAGTTGCTGTTGCTGTCAGGGGACTGGGGACAACTGTCCATGCGGGAGGCCGTGAGGCCGTTCAGGTACTCCTGGCGCGTGATCTGGGCCAGGGAAAAACAGGGATGAGGGAGGGATTCCTGGTATTTCCCTGTCCCCGTTCCTGGTGTTTCCTTTTCCCCAGTCTCAGTGTTTCCCTGTCCCCATTCTCAGTGTTTCTCTGTCTCCATTCCTGGTGTTTTGCCAGTCCTAGTGTTTCCCTGTCCCCATCTCTATCCCTGATGTTTCCCTGTCCCCATTCCCAGTGTTCTCCTGTCCCCACTCCCAGTGTTTTCCTGTCCTTCTTCCTGGTGTTTTCCTGTCCGCCTTCCCAGTATTCCCTTGCCCCCATTCCCGCTGATCCTGTGCCCTCCCCACCGTTCCCGTGCCCACCTTGACGAACTGGAGGTCTGTCAGTGCCCGGAGGCTGAAATCAGCCACGTACTGGTTCCCAGTCCCACTGAGCTGGTTGGTGCTGCCGCTCACGGCCGACGACATGGACTCGGAGCGCTCGTGGTTGCTCAGGGAGGCTGAGCGGGCCAGGCCACTTCCACGGGATGGGGACCGGAATTCTGGGGGATTAGAGGGGTGGGGTGAGACCCCAGAGCCCCCGGAAATGGGAAGGGACTATGGCGCACTGGGGAGAGGGCTGGGAGCTCAGCCTAGTCACAAGGGCCGGGACACGTCCCAGGGCATCCCACACCTGTCCCAGGGCATCCCAAGGCAGTGCAGGAGCCATCCCATCCATGAGGATCCACGTGTGGCTGCTCAAAGACCCCAAAGCTGGGGCAGTGGGATTCAGCCCAGGTGTCCCTGTGGACACGCTGCCCAAGCTGGGGGGCACCAACGGGGCTCAGAGCCTCCGGCATCTCCCACCTGCAGCCCTATCCTAGGGAGCATCCTGAGGGATCAGGGGGTTCTTACCAGATCCAGGAGGGGGGCTGAGGGCCATCACCCCATAGTAGGTAAACGGTCCCGCCTCAAACTTCATGCACTCCCTGCCAGCCTCCACCTCCACCTTGCCCTGCCAGGGGGAGACATTCCATAATCCACATCCTTAGGGATGAGACCCCTCCTCTCCCCACAGCATTCCCAGGGGAATGGAGGCCCCCAGGAACCTGCCAAACCTGCAGGATGAGGATGAAGTAGTCAGCAGGCTTGTTCTTGCAGTAGAGGTAGTGCTGGGGGGACTTCTTGTCCTCCTCGTTGAACTTAAGCTCCTGGATGACATCAGAATATCCAAGGAGCCGCAGCAGGATCTTCTCTGACATGAGAGTGGGGCTGAAAAGCGGCACCTCTGGGAGAGGGAAAAGGGGTCACACATGGCTTTTGTCCTTCCAGGGGAAGGTGCAACCTCCCCATCCCTTGGGATGGTGCCTGGGATGGGATGGGCTCCATCAACAGCTCCCTTTGGGAAAACCCACAGATCCAGCTCCAGGTCCCCAGCAAGGGCATTCCCTTGAGACAGGATCATCCTGGAGGTCCCCAGCCTTGGGAATAGGATTATCCTGGAGGTCCCCAGTCAGATCGTCCCAGAGGGACAGGGCCTGTCAGAGGCAGGTCTGGCATTCCCAAATCTCATTCCTTCCCATTTTGGGGGAGGAGGGGGGGACAGAGTGAAGGAAACCAGAACAAGACCCATAATTTCTCCATGAGATAGTTGGAGTCTCTTTGGAATCTCCAGAGCCGGAGCTGGCATGGGGGACACACCGAGCCCATCCCGCTCCCCTGTGGGTTTCCCTGAGCCCGTTCCCAAAACTCACCAGTCAGGAGGAACCTGTGGGCAGCCAAGAGGAGCTGAGGGGATACCTTGACCTTTTGCTCGCTGACGGGGTCCTTGAAGGCTGAGAAGTCCCTCCTGTTCTTCTGGTTGGTCACACGCTTCCGGCTGCGGTTGTCGACTGTGGGGGGCAGGAATCGGCTCTGGGGGGGCTGGCAGGACCCTTGGTATGGGGTGGAGGGAGGATCGGTCCAGGGTGGGTGGGAACAGCCCATGGAGGGACAGGAGCAGCCCATAGGAGGACAGGATCTCCCCATGGCAGGACAGGATGATGGGAACGGGGGGAGCCCCAATACCTACTGTAGGTGTCAGACTCATCCAGGATCTCGGACTTGATGATCTCCTCAATCACGTCCTCCAGGGTCACCAGCCCCAGCACCTCGTAGAAGGGATCCCCCTCCCCCTCGTTGTTCACCTTCTGCACAATGGCCAGGTGGGATTTCCCTATGGATACACAGAGATGTTGGAATGGGAGACACCTCAACACCCTGCGATGTCCCTGGGCCCGGCCCTTCCCTCCCCAGAGCAATAAACCAATTCAAATCCAACAATAAACCAATTAAAACCTAAACATTAAACCAGTTCAAATCTAACAATAAACCAGTTAAAACCTAAACCAGTTCAAATCTAAACAAGCCCTTGGGCTGGGCTTGGCTCCCAGGGTAATGACACTAATTAAGCCCAGGATGGTAATTAAGGCTGGGACTGAGACGCCCTCCAAGCTGAAGCACTTGGGAGCTGCCTTGGGATGTGGGATCAGCTGAGGGCATCCCAGGGGATGGGATGACACCAGAGCAATCATATCACCACCACCACAGCCACCAGGAACTGTGTTCCAGCCAGAATTCCTTTCCCAAATTTTTTGGCAGCTCTTCCAAGCTGATCCCATCCCAGAGGAAACGCTCTGGACACCTGGTGTCCATCCGATCTCAGAGCCAAAACACCAGGGAACAGAGCCAAGGGCCCTGGCCAGCAGCAGTAAGGTCCTTCCAGGCAGGAAAACCTTCTAGTCCTGGATTCAGGGCTTCCGTCATCCCATTCCAGCAGGATTTCAGCTAAATCTCAACCACTGAAAGTGCATCATCCTGCCCCAGCTGCTCCATGGAATGGAGTTTCTCCTGCTTTGTCCCAAAATCCCACCAAGCCAGCAGGAAAAATTCCTGGGATGTTTCCACTTCCACATGGAAAACTGGTATCCTTATGCTGGGGAAATTGGGGCTTGGAGAAGGCAACATTCCCTCCATGATTCAGTGCATCCCAAAATAACGGCATTTTTACCTTCTCAAGGCCTACACAGGGTGTCCCACTTGTGTCCTGCTCCAGCCTTATCCCAAACCTGCCCTTCTTGACCCTCTCCACTACTTAATTTTAGAGCTACAGGCCCCTCATCACTGAGGGAAAGGGGAATTTTAGGGATGAGCACCACACAGATCTCCTTGTCCTCCCGCTCCGGCCATGCTCCTTTCACAGCGCTGGAAAAAGGTGGTGCCTGAAGGGGTGGGAATGCCCAAAAACTGTTGTTTAGGTTATTAAACCCCCGTTATGGCCCTGTTTGATACCTGGGTGGGGCATGGTGGGGACAGGCAACGGGACTGGGGCTGGTCCAGGTGAGTCAGGAGCTGCTCCCTGTGGGATGAGTGGGACAGGGAGCGGCCCGGGCACAGCAAACACAGCCTGGGGAGCCCAAACCCACAGGCAAAGGGCACCTGGATGGGCATCACCAGGGAGTGACCAACACTGGGACCCGCTCCGGGGCTTCCCACAGGAACAGGGAGCTCCCCATGGGGTGTTCGTGGAAGTCTGGAATGGTTGGGAGGGACCTCTAAGGCTATCCAGTGCCATGGGCAGGGACACCTTCCACTAGCCCAGGTTGCTCCAAGCCCCGTCCAACCAGGCCTTGGACACTTCCAGGGATGGGGAAGCCACAACTTCTCGGGCAATTCCATCCCAGCTCCTCGCCACCGTCACAGGGAAAAATTCCTTCCCAATATCCCACCTAAATTCCAGAGGGAAGCCATTCCCACCCTGTCCTGTCCCTCCATCCTTTATTCAAAGTCCCTTTCCAGGTCTTGGAGCCCCTTTAGGCTCCGGAAGGGGCTCTAAGGTCTCTCTGGAGCCTTCTCTTCTCCAGGCTGGACATTCCCAGCTCACCCAGACTGTCTCCATGGGCAAGTTCCCCACTTAAAAGCCTCACACCAAGAGGAGAAAGTCGGGAAGAGGCCAGACATGAATGTGGGAACTGTCACCCCAAGGCCAGTGACTGTGACAACAGGGAGAGTTTTGGCTGCCAAGCCCCACAATTAGCACAACCAGTAAATTATTCCCTCTGATGCATCTCTCATGCCTGATCCAGGGGAATGAGGCAGATCCTCACCACGGAGCTGCATCCACAAGGAATTTGTGGGGCTCAGCTCCAAACCAGCCCCACAAATTCCCTTCTCTTGACCCGGCAGTGGAAAAATAAGAGCCCTGGGTGTTATGGGCAGCTTTGAGCCCGGAAGGAACGTGGTTAAATCCCTTAATCAGGATCCAACAAGGGAAAGCCGCTGCCAAGAGCTGGGATAACTCCAGATCCAGCAGCAACTCTGCTCCCATGTCCTGGTTTTTGAGCTGGACTGGGGTGGGACAGCCCTGGAGAACCAGGCTTGGATGTGCCAGCTCCCAAAGCCTCACCCAGGCTCCAGGAGGGATTTCGTATCCCCAAATCCGTGCACGATCTCCCAGGAATGTCCTGCAAATCTCCTGGGTCTCACACTGCTCCTGGTGCTCTAGAAAGTGTAACAGGAGCTGGGGAGTGTGTAAGGTTGTGGATGGCCTGGGATCACCCAACACAGCTGCCCCAGAGCCGGGATCTTCCTTCCATCCTGTCCCCCCTGCAGGAGCTGGGCAGGGAAGGAGGTCCCAGCCTCGGCTGGAAAGGCCTGGGGAGGGCAAATCCTTCCTGGGAGCTTTGCTGTGCCTGGTGGGCTCATCCCACAGTGAGCTCACATCCCACTCCTCCCCATCCCACTTTTCGGTGCCCTGATGCTGTGAGTGGGAGGCAGAGCAGGGATAGGAGCTCTCACCATTCCCAGAGTCAGGGAGGAGCATGGAAGAGGGAGCCAAACCCAAACCATGGAGCTGAGAGATTTCCCAAAGACCTCCAGAGTTGATAATTAAAAACAAGGAGCAAGAAAATACTCCCTAAGCGTTCCTGGAGGCAGCACCGGGTTTGGTGACCCCCTACCCATCCCCAAGTGGCCTCAATTCCTCGAGATCACAACCACCCAAACCACGAGGAACCCCCAAGGAAAGCAAAACTCCCTGGAATTCTGCCTCCAGCTGGCAGAAACCAGCGACCCCTCTACCTTTTTTGAACTCCTCCAGCATGGCATCAAGCTTGGTGTCATGGAACACGACGTGCACAGGGTGGTTGTAAAACTTGGTGATGGTCTTGAGGGCAGTGCAGTCATCAGGGTCCACAAAGGCCAGGTCCTGCACGTAGAGGATGTCCATGATGTTCGCCCTGTCGCCCTCATAGACGGGGATCCGTGTGTATCCACTCTGCATAATCTCAGACATGGTGTTGAAGTCCAGGACGGCATCACTGCTGATCATAAAGCAGTTGGGCAACGGGGTCATCACATCCTCCACCGTCTTGGTGCGCAGCTCCAGAGCACCCTGGATCATGTTCAGTTCCTCCTTGACCAGATCGTTGAAAGACTCCGTCACCTTCAGCATCTCCAGGAACCTCTCCCGGTTGTAAACAGTGCTGATCTCTTGGCCCAGAATGCAGTCCAGCAGTCTGCTGATGGGGTAGGACAAGGGAAGCGTGAGCAGCATGAAAAACTTGGTCACCAGAATGGTCTTGGCACCCACGGCCAGCCCGTGCCGGGAGCACAACGCCTGGGGAACAATCTCCCCGAGGATCACAATCCCCACGGTCGAAGCCACCACGGCACCTACGCCAGAGCCGGTCAGGTCATCCAGAAGGATGGTGAGGGTCGTGTTGACCAACACGTTGCCCAACAGCAACGAACAGAGCAAGTAGTTTCCTTTCTTCCGGATGGGGCTGATCCTCCGGGCATAGCGCCGCTCCTTCTCCGAGCCGCAGTTCTGCAGGATGCGAAGCTCGATGGGGTCGAGCGCCATCAGCCCCAGGTTCAGCCCGCTGAACATCCCGGACAACCCCAGCAACGCGGCGATGAGAGTCACCTGCAGCCACAGTGGCAGCAGGGACTTCTTCTCCTCCAGGACCACCACCTGCCCATCGGGACCCTGGTGCGGCAGCCAGGGCTGGCCGGGCCGGCGCTGCGAGCACAGCACGTAGGCCTTGGCCTTCTCGTGCTTGCGCAGCGGCAGCACCCGCACCCACAGCAGCGTCGAGGTGTCCCGGGGCTCGGCGGGGCCGGGCCGCACCAGCAGGTCCTGCGAGCGCTCCCCGCACGTCTCGTTCACGGCCGGGATGGCGTCCGGCCTCAGCTCGGCGAAGGCCACACGCTCCGCGGCTCCTGGGCCCAGCCCCAGCCCGTAGAGCCGGAGCAGGGCCTCGCTGCCCTCCGTGAGCCGGATGGGCCCCGGAGCCACCCCGGCCATGGGCTCGGGAGGCTTCGTGCTCCCTTCCAGCCGCAGCCCCAGCACTACGGTGTCGAGAGCGGGCGTGGCGAGGGCGGGCTGCGGCAGGAGAAGGAGGAGGAGGAGGAGGAGGACCGGCGGCAGGAGGAGCCCCGCAGGCGGCGAGGCCCACGCGGAGGCAGCGGAGCTCCCGGGGCCGCCTCCGGCAGGACTCCCACGGCTGCTGCCGCCCGCCATGTTGGGCACTGGCGGGACCGGCGCGAGCGGGGGGGACGGACACGGCGCGCTGACATCATAGGGGGCGGGACTACGGGCACGCCCCATGGCCAGAAACCAGGAAGACCACGCCCACTTGAGCGTAACGCCAAAGGACGCTCCTCCATAAGAGGATCACACAGCTACACGCCCCCATTGTGACGTCACTCACATGGACACGCCCCCATGGGGTCAGTTATAGGGCTGCGCCGCAGTGGTGACGTCACTCAGCCCGACACACTCCTCGGGCACAGCGACTCTGGTCATGTACCCTGAGGGAGGAAAGAGGCGGGGATAAGCCACTGCTGTGACGTCACGATCAGGGACACGCCTCCTCGGGGAATCATTATAGGGACACGCCTCAGTTGTGACGTCTCGCATAAGACCACGCCCTCTCGGGGGAGTAACTCTCGGCCACGCCCACGATTTACGTGACCCAGCACGCCACGCCCCTGCTCGGGGAGGCACACGACTGACCACGCCCCCCCGCACGAGACATGCAGGGTCACGCCCCTAGTATGACTAGTCACTCGCTCAAACCACGCCCCCGAGGGCGGGAGGAGGGCACTGGGACTCGTTGGGGGTCGGGGCACAGGGATAGGGGGGCACTGGAACCCGGGGTGGGCACTAGGACCTGGAGAGGCGGGAGGCACCAGAATCCGGGGCGCAGTTCCCACATCGCCTCCCGCCCTCAAGGCACCCAGAACTACATTACCCATCACCGCCCGCGCGGCTCCCGCCCCCCAACTTACAGACAGCCCTCCTCACCAACCAGCCTCGCCAGACGGCCTAGTAGGCGGGTTCAGCGGCTCGGGACAGCCAATGGGAGCGCGGGGAGGGGCGGTGGAAGGAAGATGGCGGCTGGGGGACGGTGGCGGGTCGTGATGGCTCTGCTGGCCCTGCTGGCCTTGGGGCTCGGCCGGGCCCGCGCCGAGCAGACTGAGGAGCACCTCAAGCGCGAGCACTCGCTGTCCAAGCCCTACCAGGGTGAGCGGGGCGGGGTGGTGGTGAGCGGTGCACGGTGCCGGTGAGCGGTGCACGGTGCCGGTGCTCCAGTACCGACGGTGCGTGTGGGCCCGCAGGTGTGGGCTCGGCCAGCTCGGGGCTGTGGGACCTACTGGGTAACGCCATGGTCATGACCCAGTTCATCCGCCTCACCCCCGACGTGCAGAGCAAGCAAGGAGCCGTGTGGAACCGCGTAGTGAGCGGGGGGCGCCGCGGGGGCACCGGGATGGGGGGGAAGAGGGAGGTAGGGGAGAGGGTCGGGACCGGGGGGACTCGGATGGGGTGGTGAGAGCTGGGGGGAATCGAGACAAGAGGGGCCGGGATTGGGGTTGACACGGTATGGGATCGGAGGAGAGGGCTGGGACTGGGACAAGAGAGGATCAGGAGTGGGGGGGGGGTACTCAGGGATGGAGTGGGGAGGGCTGGGTGAGAGGGTTGAGACACAGGGGACATCGAAATGGGGGGAATGATGGATATTGGTGAGGGAACAGGGAATGATGGATTTTGATGAGGGAAACAGGGAATGAGGGTGTGTGGAGTGTTGAGATGGGCAGGGAATAGCATGGACAGTCCCTGATGTCCCCTCACTGTTGGCAGGAGAGACCCCCTAAATTCCCATCTTTTCCCTCTTTTCCAGCCCTGTTACCTGCGGGATTGGGAGATGCAGGTGCACTTCAAAATCCATGGACAAGGCAAGAAGAACCTGAATGGGGATGGCTTTGCCATCTGGTACACCAAGGACAGGATGCAGACGGGTAAAATCCCAGGGGAAGGGGTCAGGGCACATCTTGGATGGGCCTTGGAGCAATCTGGATTCATGGGAAAGATCCCTGAGTGTGGCAGGGGTGGGACTGGATGGTCCTTAAGCTCTTGTCCAAGCCAAACCATTCCATCATGATGAACAAACCCTGCCTGGCCTTCCCAGCCTCATCCCAAGGTCTCTCTTTTCTCCTAGGACCTGTGTTTGGAAGCAAGGATAATTTCCTGGGCCTGGGAGTGTTTGTGGACACTTATCCAAACGAGGAGAAGCAGCAGGAGGTGAGCAGGGAGGGAGGAATGTGTTACATCAAGGTTATGGACACAGCTCTTCTTTGGAATCATAAACTCAAATGAGCTCCTGTTCTTCCTCCTTCCTCTGCTTTTCTACAGGGGTGGATTTAGTTCCTTGTGAGGGAACATGGGAGAAGCTGGGGGTGGTTTTGTGGGAAGCTTTTTCCCAAAAAAAGGGATTTTAGGGCAGGAAGAGCTGAGTGATGGAGCCATGTTTGTGTTGGGAATTCTGCTCTTGGGAGCTGCACCGAGAGCAGGGGCTGAGTAAACCTCGAGTAAGGGCTGAGGAGCCTTTTCCTGCTCTCAGGTGCCTCTTGGAAAGGTTTAAAGGGCCTCGTGTTCCTGATGTTTTTTGGGGCTTAGTGGTGTCATTCCTATGGAAAAGTAAGTGCAGAGGTGGATAAAACTGGACTATTCCCACCCTGTTATAGAATCATGGAATTCTGGAATGGTTTGGATTGGAAGGAACTTTAAAGTCCATCCAGTGCCACCCCTGCCATGGGCAGGGACGCCTTCCTCTAACCCAGGTTGCTCCAAGCCCCGTCCAACCTGGCCTTGGACACTTGCAGGAATCCAGGAGCATCCACAGCTTCTCTGGGCAACCTGTTGCTGGAAACTTCCATCCCTCCAAACCCAAAGTTGGATCTTTTCTCGTTTCCAATTCACCCTAAAAACCAGGTGATACTCTAACTCGATACTGATATTTTGTGACCTTGGGTAACTCCCAGCTTTTACCACAATCCCCAAACCCACTGGCTCCGGTGCAGGGATGGACTTTGTGCCAGGAAAAGCCTTTCCAAGGTGCTGGATTAGCAAAGTGTTGGATATATCCTTGGATTTGCAGGGTGGCAGCTCTGCTTTTATGGGATAAAGTGGCACACAACAGGTCTTAATTAGAGGGAATAACTAGTGGAATGTGGGTGACATGGAGCAGGAGTCGGAAGGAGGTCAAGCACCAAGAAAAAACTGTTTCTGCGGGTTCTCAGCTGTTCATTCCCACTTTTGCAAGGACAAAAAAAAGGATTTTATTCCCGAGGGAAGCTTGGCTGGGATTCCCTGCGGGGCTGTGGGACCTCAAGGAGCGACTCCATCCATGGTCTTGCCCTCTGGTGCTGCTTCCATGCTATATATCCCGGGATTTGGCACTGACTCCTGACCCCTGCTCCGAGTCCTGGGAAGGCAGGAGGTGCTCCAGGAGGAGGTTTCCCAGGATGCAGGGCCCTGCTGTACTCTGCCCTGTGACCGTGTTGCTCTGTGCTCTCTCTTGCTTTGCGCTCATTCCGGAGGGCAGGCTCAGAAGAGGAGGTACAGCCCGGGAAACCAGGTACTGGCTCCTGCTGTCCCACCTCTTGGGGTTCCCGGGCAAGGAATTCCCTCCCAGGGGCTCCAGGAATCCCTGTGGGAGCAGGGAGGGACTGCATGGAATGTGTGCTCCGTTCAGGATCTCTGGGAGCTGACGCTGAGCCTCGGGGGTAGAGAGGGGTTGTGGTGGTGTCTTGTGGAGCAGATTTTTTGGGAGTGAAGGAGTTTGGAGCTAGGGATGGAGCAGGGTCATGTTGGTGTCTTGTTGAGCAAATTATTTGGGATGGAGAAGTTTGGGGTTGGGGATGGAGCAGAGTTGTGATGGTGTTGTGTGGAGAAGGTCATTTGGGATGAAGGAGTTTTGTTGGGGTGGAGTTTGGGGTCAGGGATGGAGCAGGACCATGCTGGTGAGTGTTGAGTCAGATTCTTCGGGAGTGAAGGAATTTGGGCTCAGGGTGGAGTGGGATCATGTTGAGGCAGATGGTTGGGGTGGAGTTTGGGGTCAGGGATGGACCAGAGTAGTCCTGATGTCTTGTGGAGCAGATCCTTGGGGTTGAACAAGTTCAGGTTCGGGGGGCAGCTGTGACTCTTGCCTTTGGAGATGCTCCAGGGTCCAGACTCCCCTGTCAGACACCAAACTAACCCGCTGTCCCCCTGGCAGCGGGTGTTCCCCTACATCTCAGCCATGGTGAACAATGGCTCCCTGACCTACGACCACGACCGGGACGGACGCCCCACGGAGCTGGGGGGCTGCACGGCCATGGTGAGGAACCTGCCCCACGACACCTTCCTGGTCATCCGCTACGTCAAGAGGAGGCTCACGGTGAGTGCTGCCCACTCAAACCGCCTAAAAACAGCACTTAAATAAACCCCCCCAAAACTCAACTTGTGAGTTTTAGAAGGTAGCATGTCCTGTTATTACACCGTCATGAAAAAAATTTAATTTATTAATTAGATCACTACATTAATATTCACTATATCGCATATGGTATATAATAAAATTATTGTACAAAGGCACCAACAAACTACACTACAAAACTTACAGGATATAGATTTTAAGGCATCACCCACCCTGGGGGGACACCCGTGGGGGTCCCCATGGGGCTCAGGGAGGTGTTTTGTCTCACAGGTATTGATTGACATCGATGGGAAGCACGAGTGGAGGGACTGCATCGATGTGCCGGGCGTGCACCTGCCCCGAGGGTACTACTTTGGGACGTCCTCGGTCACCGGGGACCTGTCAGGTACTGCCAGAGGGATCAGGTGGGATTCCCTAAAGGCTATGGCAGATCTGGGGAGCTGCAGGGCCTTATGGAAGCATCTGAGGGCCTTTCCCTGCTTTGGGGACCTTTCCCTGCTTTGACCCTGGCGCTAGGTGTGGGAGCCTTGGTTTGGATCTTGCAGTGACCCCTGAGGGGCCCTCAAGGGTTTGTCCAGGCAGCACTTCCCACTGCTCTTGAGCTCCCTGTGGATCCCTGTCTACTCTCACCTTGGGACAGGTAAAGCCAGGATGAAGATGGAATAAAACCTCTTCCTGGTGCAAAATCAAGCAATAAGCCTGGAATAAAACCCAGCCCTAGTGCTGGGTTATCCCAAGAGCAGGAGCTGTTGACACTGGCAATGCCCTGGGTACTTCAGGTGTTCCAGCCTGCTCCCTCTTCCCCCTGGCTCCATCCTGAGAGTGTTTTCCTTTGGAGTTCCCAGCAATTACCCACCTGGGAATGGTTTTATGGAGCACTAAACCCTTTGCTTTGCTCACCAATCCCTCCTCAGGGTGCCCCAAGCCCGACCCAGCCCCTATCCCTCTTCTGGAGGTTTTAAGCCTGGATTTGAGTTCTGCCCCACAAAAGCTCATTCCTGGGCCCATTATTGGCTGCAACAAAATTCCTTTTCCCTCCGAGATCCCTGCCTGGTGCCCAGGGATGAAGCGTTCCCACCTGCTGAGACATTCCTTTTGATTCCCAAGTAGTTTTAATTCCCAGTTTGCGTTGTTTTTTAAGTTGCTTCAAAGCTTCCTGCTGGCAGTGGGTCTCCCTGGGAAGGGGGAACCAGCACCTTTGCACCTTTGCTCCAAGGATAACATCCCATGGAGTTTTCCATGGCATTCCAGCCCCTGGGCAGAGCTTTGGGAATGGGTGATCCCTCAGGACACCTCAGTTTTCTCTCTCCTTCCAGACAACCATGACATCATCTCACTGAAGCTGTACCAGCTCACGGTGGAGCGAACGCCGGAGGAGGAAAAGCGGGACAGGGAGGTGTTCCTGCCTGTTGTGGACAACCTGAAACTGCCTGGAAGTGAGTGGGAACCTCTGCCTTTACCGTGGGGAAGGTGGGACGAGGAGGGATTTGGGGGCACTTGGAGCTGGGGAAGAAAAAGGAACTTTGATTTTGGGGGTCCCCACCATGAGGGTCCATCCGCCAGTCTGAGGTGGGAGGGACGTGAGTCATGTCCCATCCTGAAATTCCACCATGAGTTCTTGGTTTGCTCCAGGATCTCAGGGCCCTAAAGCTTTGGGGAGCTGAATCCCTAGGGGTGTGGGATGGTGAAAACCTCTGGAGTGGGGAAATCTCTGGTGATTTTGGGGCTCTCTGAGGTCTCAGAGGGTTTTTCCTCCCTCCTCTCCCAGTGGAAGCACCTCTGGAGCCCATGAGTGGCCTGGCCCTGTTCCTTATTGTGTTCTTCTCGCTGGTCGCCCTCGTCTTCGCTATTGTCATCGGCATCATTGTCTACAACAAGTGGCAGGAGCAGAGCCGGAAACATTTCTATTGACCTGGGAAACCCCCGGGATGGCCTATTTCTGGGCTTTGCCGGCCACATCCCGACTCCTACCCCTCCCAGACTGGCCTGATGGACAGACCCTCGTCGTGGGGACCCTGAAATCCCAACGGGAGCAGCCACTGTTCCCTGAGGACTCCAGAGCTGCTGCGTGGATCCCAGTGGGAGTGGATGTGCCATGGAGGGGGAGCTGAGTCCTGACGGGGCTTCGCTGGGAATGGCTCTGGAAGGGGCGGTTCAGGGAGCCCCAGCACAGGGGCTGTGACACCCCAGGAGCCATGGGAGCACATCAATCCTCACTGGATTACTGCTGGAGCCCCTCATCCCAAGCGATGTCAGTGCCAGGAGAGACTTTCCAAGCTCTTCATCCCACTCTGGCTGCTTCCCCATGTGGAGACCAGCCTGCTTTGCCTCGTTGGAACCTCCCACCTGCCCCTCTGGGTGCTGAGTTTTGGTGTTTGGAGCTGGACGCTGGTGGTTCTGCAGCAGTTTTCCCAGTGGGATGAGCTGGGAAGCTGCGTGGCTGCAACCCCCTCCCCACATCTCCTGCCACGTTCCTGCTGCCTCCTGCATGTCGTGTTCTGGCTCTGGGACTCGCTGCATCCTGGAACCCTCCAGGGAGGATTCCCAAGGTTCTGGAATCGATTCCTAAGCCTCTGGAGGTGATTCCTGAGCTAGAGCTCCTGCTGCCTGCAGGGAGTTGGGGTTGTTCCTACCTCAGTGACTGTTTCGGTCAGGGATTTCTCTGGAGGGTCCCTCACCCCTGGACACCCAATGGTCCCCAGACAGACCCAGGAGAGGGAAATGCTGAATCAGTGGAGACTCTGGCTCTGGGAATACGAAGATGGGAGCCCCCTCCTCGCCAGGATCCAGGGAATCCAAGCCCAGCCCCGTGGTTTTCCAGGACATTCCCACCCAGGACAGTTCCCCGTCAGGGTCTCAGCGATACCTGGGCCCGGGGGGGACACCTGTGGCTGATGGCTGTTCAGGTCACTGGAGGCAGTGGGAGCTGATTTCCAAGTGCCCAGTGTGGGGCTGTGGTGTGGAAGGAGTTTTCCTGGTGTTTTGCCTCATTTTTGCCTGATCAGGATGGAATTCTGTGGCCTCTCCCTGGAGCTGGAACTGGTGTCTTGGAATAAGCTTTGGGGGGGAGGGTGATGTCACCATGGTCCTTTTCACTGCTGAGGCATTTCCCTCCCAAATTATTCCCCTGAGTGCCAGAGTGAGTTGGGAGCTGTGTCCTGTTGCATCCTGGTGCCATGGGGCCCCCCAGAATCGTGGAATCACGGAATGGTTTGGGTTGGAAGGGATCTTGAAAGCCCATCCAGTCCCATCCCCTGCCATGGGCAGGGACACCTTCTTCTACCCCAGGTTGTTCCAACCCCTGTCCAGCCTGGCCTTGGATGCTGCCAGGGGTCCAGGGGCAACCACAGCTTCTCTGGGTAACCTGTGCCAGTGTCCCAGCCTCTCGTGAACGCAGGAGATGGGTTCGTGGGATGGACATCAGAAGGAATTTCTTCCTGGAAAGGGTGGTCAGGCATTGGAAGCGGCTGCCCAGGGAGGTGGTGGAGTCCCCATCCCTGGAGGTGTCCAGGGAATGACTGGAGGTAGCACTCAGGGCTCTGGTCTGGGTGACAAGGTGGGGATCGGTCACAGGTTGGACTCGATGATCCCAGAGCTTTTTTCCAACCTCAGGGATTGGGGATTCTGTGATAAACGGAGCAGCTCTGTCTCTTCCTGTTCCTGTTCCTGTTCTTCCTGTTCTTCCTCCTCCTCCTCCTCCTCCTCCCCCCCCAGGCGGTCTTTTGCTGGTGCGGGCGGTGCCGAGGCACCACCGGCGTTGGGTGACACCCTTTATACCCCAACCCCGGACCGGGAAATCGGGGTGATCCTACCCGGAGGTCCCACCCGGGGAATCCCTCCGAGCGCGTTCTTTTCCCCCCCCGCCTCCCGCCTTCCCCATCCCCGACCGTTATCGCGCGCGCCGCCGTTCAAACGGCGGGGCGGGCCGCGCGCTGATTGGCCGGCGGGGAGGGGCGGGCCGCGCGCTGATTGGCCCCCAGCAGGCGCGAACGCGGCGGGGTGGCGGTGGGCGGGGCCGCGGGCCGCGATTGGCCGCGGTTCGGTCACGGTTCGATCCCGTTGGGTCCCGGGTTCGATCCTCGGTTCGATCCCCCGTTCGATTCCCCGCTCCGGCCCCGCTCCGAGAGGGATGAGCGCCCGCACCCCGCGCGGCGCCGCCGTAGCCTCGCCGGCCCCGCGGGCCCTGGGCAGCGCCGGCACCCCCGTGCTGGCCGAGTGCCCCGGCAACGACGATGAGCGTGAGCGGCGGCAGCGGCGGCGCTCCAGGGCCGCCGAATCCTCGCTGGACCTCTGCTCCCCCACGCCCAGGTAGGGCCGGTTCTGCCTGACGGGAGGGTGGAGCAGCCTGGGGGTCGCGCTCTTCTCCCAGGACAAGAGGGCACAGTCTCAAGCTGCGCCAGGGCAGGTTTAGGTTGGACATTAGGAAGAAATTCTTTATAGAGAGAGTGATCAGACACTGGAATGGTCTGCCCAGGGAGGTGGTGGAGTCACCGTCCCTGGAGGTGTTTAAGAAGAGACTGGATGTGGCACTCGGTGCCGTGGTCTGGCTGACAAGGTGGTATTTGGTGACAGGTTGGACTTGAAGATCTCAGAGACCTTTTCCAACCGCAGTGATTCTGTGATTCTGAGCCCCGTGACCCCTCTGTGTGTCCTGCAGGCAGGAGGGCTGGCAGCTCCCGCAGTGGAGCAACGTGCAGATCGCAGAGCACTACAACACCTGCATCCGCCTCTCCACGGAAAACGTGAGTCCCGGGGCATCGGAAACGGTCCTTACATACTCACCCTGGAGGTTAACAATTTGCCCTAGAAAGACACAAGTCACAGAACCACGGAAATATGGAATGTCTAAGGCTGGAAGGGGCCACAGTGGGTCCAGCCTTCCTGCTCAAGCAGGATCATCCACAAGGAACAGGACTGCATCCATGTGGTTCTGGAATACCAGTGTCTTATTAACAGTGTCTTATTAACTGTTCATCCTAGAAAGACACAAGTCACAGGATCACAGTATGGGTGGGTCAGGTTGAAAGGACCACAGTGGGGCACTGGTTCCACTTCCCTGCTCCAGCAGGGCCATCCCGGAGCATATGGAACAGGGTTGTGTCCAGGTTGTTCTGCAATATCCGCAGTGAGGGAGACTCCACACCCTCCCTCATCAGTGGAGCTCTGGAACAGGCTCCCCAGGGTTTGGTCACAGCCCCAAGGCTGCCAGAGCTCTGAGAGTGTTTGGACAACATGGTGGGATTGTTGGGGTGTCTGTGCAGGGCCAGGAGTGGGACTTGATGATCCTTGAGGGTCCCTCCCAACTCAGGATATTCTTTGGTTCTGTGGGTCTACAAGTCAGTGCTTGGTCACTGCACAGCAAAGAAGTTCTTCCTCAGGTTCAGATGGAACTTCCTGGGCATCAGTTCCCGACCATTCCTCTTGTGCCATTGCTGAGCTCCCCCGAGCAGAGGCTGTTCCATCCTCTGCCCCCTCCCTGCAGACACTGCCAGATACTGGGGACGTCCCCTCTCAGTGTCTCCTCTGGAGGCTGAACAGCCCCAGCTCCCTCAGCCTTTCCTGGTCACAGAGAAGCTCCAGTCCCCTCATCATCTCTGTGGCTCCAGGAGCTCCACGTCCCTCCTACCCTGAGGAACCCCTAGCTGGACACAGCACTCCAGCTGTGCCTCACAGGGCTGAGGATCCCTTCCCTGAGCTTCTGGCAATGCCCTTCCTGATGCATTCCAGGATCCCAATGGCCTCCTTGTCCCCAGGGCTCACTGCTGGTCAGGGACAGCTGGTTGTCCACCAGAACCCTCAGGTGCTGGTGCCTGGGGTTGTTCCTCTCCAGGTGCAGGACCTGCATTTGCCCTGTTGAATTACAGAAGGTTCTTCTCTGCCTGTCTCTCCACTCTTCTATTCCTCTTCCCTGGGCAAACCACGGGCTTCTTGGTGCTCTCCCATCACTAACACACCTTACAGCCCATGTCCCCTTGGCCCTGCCTTAAATCCCTGCCCTGAGCTGGGGGTCCAGCAGGGTGAGGGGTGTCCTTGGCCTGGGGATTGGTCCTGAGCTGTGCTTTGTTCTAGAAAATCACTCCGAGAAATGCCTTTGATTTACATCTCATCGACTACATGCCCAAGATCCTGAAGCAGAACTCTGAGTTCACCAGCTTCAAGGTGAGAGGAGTTTATTTCCATCTGGATTTAACCCAGTTAATATCAACCCTCAAATAATGCTCAGGTAGGTGAGCCTGTTACTGTCACCAAAAATACCTGGGAGAGGCAGCACATTCACTTGTTGCAGGAGTTTAAGGCTGTGAATAATCCTTTTGTACCACAGAAATTAATGTCTAAATTCTCTCAGTTATGGTCCTTCTAAAGGAAATCTTGCTTAAAAGTAAGATTTGTTAATACTGTGTTAAAACCAGGAAAAAAATGAGGCTGGAAAAGAAAGGAAGTTAGTGCTGGTCTGATTTTGATCCAGGAATGGATCTGAATAAGAACTTGCCAAGGAAAAGACAAATTTTAATAGTTGACTAATGCTGGGAGGGAAAACTGGGTTCTTAGATGAAGGAATGAATGATGGAACTTTTGATGTGGCCTCAAGGAACCCCTGAACGAGCTGGTTGTGGTTGATGGGATGAGGAAAGGGTGGGAAAGGCTGCACAGGATTTTACTGGGGAATTTTCCACCTTCCAGGGGGGAATCTGTGATCAGAAAAGGAACTTGGCATCTCCTGTTTCTTCACCTCCGGAATTCATAATCTGGGAAAATAGAATGATACCAGTGGGGTGACCCTAAAGAAGCATGAGGGGGAAGTGGAGGAGAGAGCTCTGCTTCTCCCTGTTGCTTAATGTTGGCAACTTTTTAAGCATTTTTCTGTGTGATCCCAAAAGATGGAGCAAACTGTGGAGAAAACACACCCTGGGTCCTGCTGGGGGGCCGTTAGCTTTTAGAATAAATCCTTTTCCAGCTGTTCACAGTTTTTCCTGTGATGCAGAGCATTCAGGAGCTCAGCCTTGTATCTTCTAGATGAGACTTTTCCCTTGCCAACTGAGAATTCCCTGTCCCTGCTGTCAGGTCGCAGCTGGAACGTTGGATGCCTGTGCCAAGATCTACTCTGCGCGTGTGGACACAGTCCATGCAGACACCTACAAAGTCCTTGGGGGCTTGGGCAAACACTCAGCACCTGCCAAAGGCCTGGACAGCCCAGGGGAAGGTGGGCAGTTCCCTCATTTTCCTGTTAAACTGCTGCTTTTCCACTTGGGAACAGAAGGAACCTCAGTTTTCAGGGAATTTTTAAGTACTTTGGAATTAATTTTTCAAGGTCTGGGAGGTCCCAGATTGGTTTCCCCGGGTATTTTCTTAGGGAGGGTTGGGATGAGAATCTGAATCTGTTGCTCAGTCCTGAATTCAGTGATTTAGTCCAGGGATTTAGATTTGGATATGAACCACAGTTGGTCTGATCTGAACCAGTCACAGTGAACGGCCTCATGCTTTGCTTTCCTTTGCTTTGAAATAAATGTGCCAAATAAAGTCAATCTGTGGCCAAATAGAGGCAATTTGTGACCAAATAGAGTTGATAAAAAGCAAAGCAGCATCCAGGCAGCGAAACATTGGTGATTAATGCTAATAAATCCCTGACTGAGCAACTTCATTGTCTGTTTTTTGTACAAATTGAACTGAAAGTTGTTCTATCCCTCCTTGGGATATTTTAGCATGTTTTTTCAATGTCATTTGTTCTTCTTTCCCTTTCAGAAGACAGTTCAGCTCCTGAGGCCATCAAGAAAGTTCAGCCAAAGAAAAAACAGGCCTTCAAAACCATCGAGCAGAACTTGAGCAACATCAATGTGTCAGAGGCAAATCACAGGCGTCAGGTGGGTTTTTGGGGGAGACTGCTGGAGCAGCTGGGTGGGAGTGGAATGAGGGTGTCACCTCATCTTCCTCATCTCTGTTTTCCTTCTTGTTCATTCCTCTCCTGGGCTCTGACACTCACGTACATGTCTGGATTGTGCTGGCACAGTAGAGTTGTGTCCAGTCAGGTCTGAAAGGGAGCTGGGAGGGCTCTTTCCTTACTGAAAAAGATCATGAATTATGGGATGGTTTGGGTGGGAAGGGATCTTAAAGATCAACCAATTCCACCCCCTGCCATGGGTAGGGACACCTTTCACTATCCCGGGTTGCTCCAAAGCCTGTCCTTCCTGACCTTGGACACTTCCAGGGATGGGGAGGAGATGTTTGGGGTCATTCTCCACTTCCCTCCACACCTGCAGGTGGATCCCATGTTCCAGAAAGAAGCAGCATCCTTTGATGAGCGCAGCACTGCTGGGATTTTCCTCACCCGTCTGCGCTTCCAGGACTTCCACTGCGAGCTCCAGTTTGAGTCCAGGATTGTCCCTCTCCCTTCCTCAGAGACTCTCTCACTGCCAAACTCAGATCCCGTGGAAATGATGGATTTAAAGTGTGAGTGTTGGGCCCATCCAGACCTTTCCATGCCTTTCATCTCCCAGATGAGCTCATGTTAGTCTCAGCTGCTTGGCTGTCCTGGGGCACCAGTGCTCTGATCCTGGTCCAGTTGGGAGCAGCTGCTGGAAAACCAGGACCTTTGTAGGTTTTAGATCTTGACCTGTCACCCAACCTCTGGCACATCTGGCACAGCAGATGTTGGTCTGAGTTTTGTAGCACTTGGAATTGGTGCTCCAGGTTAAGGACTGACCTTCTCAGAGTGTGTTGAGCCTGGATATAGGACAAGCCCCTGCTGCTCTGACAAGATTCCCAGAGTTATGCCCACCCCGGAGTTAGGGTGGGAACTGAAATCCCCCTTATAAATGAGCTCTGCATAGAAGAAGAGCTGCCCACATACGTGACTTTAAGATTAGTTAATTAAGAAATCATGCATGGCACTAGTTTTAGCTGCTGGTTTTGGATCCTGAGTCTAATCCCTGCCCATTACCTTCCCTGTCTCCAGCACTTCTGGCTCAGTGCGTTGAGAAACGTCCCATCTGCTCTTCCCTGGCTGGTTTCCAGTTCACAAAGTGGGATGAGGAGTCCCACGAGGAGGTAGGTTGGTTGGCTCTGTGCTGGGTGGGATAACTGGGCCAGGTGGGATACCTGAGTTCTCAGCTCTGAGATACACAGGGGGAGGTTGTGCTGCAGGGCTGCTGATATACTGCTTTTTCACGGAATCATAGAATCCCAGACTGGTTTGAGTTGGAAGGGACCTTAAAGCCCATCCAGTCCCAACCCCTGCCATGGGCAGGGACACCTTTCACTCTTCTAGGTTGCTCCATCCCTGTCCAACCTGGCCTTGGACACTCCCAGGGATGGGGCAGCCACAACTTCTCTGGGAATTCCATCCCTGCTCCTCACCACCTTCCCAGGGAAGAATCCCTTCACAATATCCTGTCTAAATCCACCCTCCTTCAGCTCAAAGCCATTAAGCTGAAGCTTCCTCAGCTTCAAATACCTTCCTGAGTTCCTTCTTCTCTCAGTCAGTGTTGGCCCTGCTGGATAAATTTAAGAAGGGTGAGCATGTGTTTGACCCCTACGCAGAGGTGGAGAGTGATGGGGAGGGCGGTGCTCCCCTCCTGCCAGAGGAAGACTTCCACTCAGATTCCCCTGGAAGCAGAACAGCAAAGAAGCTTGGGGAATTCACAGATAACATCAACTCCTCTGGAAGAATCAGCCAAAACCAGAGCAAGAGGTGAGCGCTCACTGAAAGTCCATAGCTTTGCTTTGATGGCAACTCACAACTGTTGGCAGCTCTCTGGGGAATCTTTTGTTCCCTGCTCCCTCCTCTAGTTCTGGGTAAATCCATGGATGCGTTACGGGAATATCTCTGCCTTCCAAGGGGATCTTTGGCAAATTTACCTCTTTTTTGCAGCAGCCTCACAGACTTAAGACATTGCAACCCCCCCAGCTCTGGTTAAAGACCAGGAGTCCTGCCCTGCTGGCACAGGGAACGGGAATGTCTGTCCAGAGCTGCCCTGGGTATTCAATGCCCTCAGGAGTGCCAAAGGAATGGTTTCACTGAGTGTACATGTGCTCTTTCCAGGACTGACAGGGCTCGTTTTGGAGAGGGAGACGTTGAGACCATGTGCCATCACCTCTCCATGAATCCAGGGGAATATTCCTACTTCAGTCCCCGCACTCTGTCTATGTGGGCTGGCCCCCAGCACTGGCGCTTCAAACCCCGCCACACATGTAGGTATTTGGGGACAGCAGCTGCTGCAGGTCCTGCTCACCCCAGAGGCCAGGGAATCATAGAATGAGTTGGGTGGGAAGGGAGCTCAAAGCCCGTCCAGTTCCATGGGTAGGGACACCTTCCACCAGACCAGGTTGCTCCAAGCCCCATCCAACCTGGCTTTGGACACTTCCAGGGATGGAGCAGCCACAGCTTCTCTAGGAATTCCATCCCAGCCCCTCACAGGGAGGAATTGCTTCCCAATACCCCATCTAAACGCACCCCCCTTCAGCTTAAGGCCATTAAGACTGAATTGGACTTTCTGCTTCTATAAAAAGATGCTGATCCCTGTAAAACATGAAGCTGAGAGCAACACATTGCTTTCACAAAACAAAGGGTGGGATCCATCCTTGTAGCTGGATGTGTGTGGAGCAGATGCTCATGTTGGGAGTGACCTGCTTGTCCTGGCTCTTTCACCAAGCACTGACAATTCCCTTCCTTCCTGCAGCCAATGCCAACTCTGAAAAGGAGATCAAGAAAAGGAACGTGAAGGAAGTGTTTGAGCTGAACTTTGATGAGAATATTGACTTTGAGGCCTATTTCTGTAAGACCAAGGTACCTGCTGAGTTCATGCCTCTTCCTGCTCTCCATTTTGCTGGATTGTTCCTGGTTTACACCCTCTCAGGTCCACCTAGCTGTCCAGGGTGCAGAATGGAAGCTACTGGATGCACCAGCTGAACTCATTGTGCAATTCCTCCTTGGAGGCATCCCAGACCTTGCCCCCCTTTAGACAAAGACCTATGTTCAAAGCACTTATTTGTGCGCGAAAAGCTCTTGGCTGATGGCACTTTCCACTCCTTTCCCAGGCATCTGTAACTTTGGCCAAATCCATCCTGGAAAGAGAGAATGTGAGGACCACCACGCTCCCTGAAGACTTCAACTATAGCCCTGAGAACTTCCCCCAGCTGTTCCTCAAACCACTTGTTAAGGTAAGAACCTTCTCTAAAATCCTCTCAGCAATAACTCCAGGCTCAAAACCTCCGAAATTCTTGAAATCCTAGGAGTCTTTTGGAATGCTCCTCAGGGTTGGGGACGGGCCAATGTGTGTCACGGAGCTGACCATCTGTGGATGCTGAGGCTGTTGTAGGGGGTTGCTGGAGGTGTGTGAGGAGGAGGAAGAGCTAGAAGGGGATGAAGGAACATGACACAGGCATTGCTTCGGGAAATATTTAGTATTTTTCCATCCCTGGTCTGTCCCTGTAGCTCAACAGGATGTCGGAGCCAGTTGCTGCGTTGGAGAACGAAGCTGACATTGGGGACTATGACTACAACAACCCCAACGACACCTCCAATTTCTGCCCTGCCCTGCAGGTAAGGAGCAAGAAGATTTTATTCTGTTTGATACGTGATGGGAATGATTTAGGGTTAATCCATGTCCAGAATTAATTACTAGTGAAAAGGAAGTGGAAGCTGCAAAGTCTCTGTGCCCATCCTGTCCCCTCACTGACATCACTAGAACTCTGCCTTTGATGTTTGCACCTGCTGCAGAAACCCCATTCCAGGCTTTTCCAGGCCCTGAAGTGGGAATAAATTCCATGTCTCACCTCTGCACTGAGCTCTGCACAGGGAGTTTTCCTCCCAGCCCTTCCAAGGTCCAGTTGAAGTTGATTTCTCTTAAAGCTTCAGCTTCCTGCCAGGTGGTGGTTGTCACAAGTCCTGGCTGGTCCCACTCTGGCAGCAGAGCCCTCATCTCCTTGTTTCTCCATGTGTTATGGAATCCCAGAATGGTTTGGGTGGGAAGGGACCCTGAAGCTCATCCAGTGCCACCCCCTGCCATGGGCAGGGACACCTTCCACTATCCCAGGTTGTTCTAAGCCCAGTCCGACCTGGCCTTGGACGCTGTCAGAAACTAAGACAGGTTTTTGATATTCTTCTCTCCAGATTCACCCTTAGAGAGGCTGAATAAGATCCTGTTCTGTGGGGGCTGTGGGCAGGAATTGCCACCCTGGAGAGGCTCCTCAAGGATGTCTCTGGGTGGTGTCACTGCTCTGTCTCCTGTCCAGGTCTCAGACAGTGATGATGACAACGATCCTTCTGAGTTCCTGGCTCAGACAGGGGAGTTCAATCCCCAGGGGCTGCAGCTCAGCAGGGTCCTCAACAGGGTGGATGTCACCACGTACGGGGAGCTGAACCTCATCGCTGAGCCCCAGAAGGTGAGCACTGGGAGGGCACTGGGGACTGCTCCCAACACTCAGAAATTGTTGGATTTCTACAAATTAAAGTTGTTTAAATTAAAAAATTAAAAGTTAAAATTAGAACTTTCTTAAAAGATAGAACTAGAATCTAGTTGATTGTGTGACTCTGTCAAAGTTTCTTAAAAATGAAGGTTTCTTAAATATTTGTTAAATTAAACGTTTCTTGCAAGTTGTCTTGGAATTAGAGATTCTGAGACAACTTTCCCTGGTGCAGGATCTCCTGGTTTTGCTGCTGGACACTTTATTCCCAGCTGATCCCTCATGTAAGAGAGGAGGGAATTAAACACGAAAGGCCATTCCTAAGGGAACCATGCCTCGGTTATCCCTGTGATCCCAATGATCTCCACTGACCCTGCCTGTCCTTCCCTCAGATCAATAAAATTGCAATTCAATATGCAACGAATGCCGAGAAAACGGACATGAGGAGGCTGAAGGAAACCATGTGGCAACTGTTGACTGATGGGCAGAAGAAAGGGACAGCAGGAGAGGTGAGTGCAGGAGGAGCTGGATTCCTCAGGAAGGGAATGTCCTGAGGGCATTGTGCAGGTTTATCAGCAATCCCTTTCTTGTTCCCATGGAATGGTGGTAAAGACAGACCAAGTGTGACTTGCAGGGGATTTTCTCTGGATTTTGGGGAGCAAAGTTTGTCTGATTTTTGGTGAGTAGGTGGAAGATGCTGAGAAAGAGGAGGACACGTCAGTGGTGGCAGGAGAGAAGAAGCTGAGCGACATCATGAAGGACCTGCGGCACAGGTAGAGACTCTAAACCTGGTTGGACTGAAGATAGGACAGATTTTAGTTAAGTTTGGGCAAGAACTGCCCCCTCTGTGTCTGTCACAGCCCTTCCCTTGCTCCAAGTTTTCCTGGGGGAGATGTAGGTTCATCTAGCTCAGCAGTGGAAGGGGAAAGTAGAAAAAAACAGATCCGTGGGGAGGAGCTGATCTCTGGGCTCTGTCTATCCTAATCCTGGTCTTCCTTCCCTTCCATAGGCTTCCTGCTGACATGGCAACCAACCTGTCCGTGCCCTCGGCCTTCGTGTGCCTCCTGCACTTGGCAAGTGAGAAGGTGAGTGCACACCTGGGACAGGGCCACTTCCTGAATCAGGATTTCTGGACATTTCCCATGCCCACAGAGGACACTGATGGGCTGGAAACACCAGCATTCCCAGCTGGTTGCTCTCAGTCCTTCCCTGTGCTTGGGTCTGGCAGCACTTTGCTCCTCAGTGTTGGAGTGTTCCAGATCCCCAATCATGGAATAGAATCCCAGAGTTACTGAGGTTGGAAGAAACCTCCAAGATCATAGAGTCCAGTCTTTGACTCATCTCCATCATCCTAACCAGCCTAAAGCACTGAGTGCCACCACCAAGTGAGGTGTTCCTTGGATACCTTCAGGGACAGGGGCTCCACCATCTCCCTGAGCAGTCCCTTCCAATGCCTGATGACCCATTCCATGGAAAAATTTCAACCTCAACCTCCCCTGGCACAGCTTGAGGCCTTGTCCTCCTGTCCCTTGTTTCCTGGAGAAGAATCCAACCCCAAAAAGCAACAACCCTGGCCTTGCTGAGGAGGGGCTGGAGTTGTTCTGAACCTTCATCCTGTGGGGCTTTTATGCCTTCAGACTCCAAGGGGAACAGTCTGGGTTTGCCAAACTCAGCTTTCCCTTTGTATTTCCAGAATCTGAATCTGGAGGGCACAGAGGACATGTCTGATGTCCTGGTGACACAAGACACTAAGCCACAAGTGGAGCAGCCCCTGGAATGACCCCAGGCTGGAGCTCAGTGTCCCAGCTCTGGACTCTCATCAGTGGCAGATATTTCTCCTCTCAGCTGAGAAATCTCCCTGGTCTCTGCACCTCAGGAACACTTTTAAGTCAGAGATGTCCCAGTTGACCACCTGACCTGCACGGATGGTCGTGGCTCAGCCTTCCTGGCTCCTGCCATCTCTGATCCATCAGTTTTTCCTGGAAAGGGGTAGTAGAGTTAATCTCACTGTGAACCACCAGTGCCTACAGCAACAGACTCTTCTGTGTGTGTTCCGAAAGTTTCCTCTGTCTGTCTCAAAAGGTTTGTCTGTGTGTCCTTCCCTGTCCGTAATTCTCAGTTTTTGGACTGGCTGTTACTGCTGTTTCCAATTCCTCCCACAGTCCCGTTCACTCCATGAAAGGGATTTACCTTTTACACTGTGTTTGAAGATAATAAATTGCTCCAGACTGTGCAGATGGTCCTTTGAAGGAGTCTCCATACCAGAAGAGGTTAAAGTAACACAGGAGGGTTGGGGGCAGAAAGGTTGGGGCAGCTTGCTAAAAAAGGGAGGCCAGGAGTCATTGGGTCACGCGGTTGGATCACCAGCCTTGACCCCTCCTCCAGTAGCCAAACAATGGGAGCTGGACCAGCCTGGAGATCATGACTAGGGTCAACCAAGAGCTGAAATCACCAGGGCTGTTTCTGGTGCTGAGGCAGGTCCAGGATCAAGCTGGGAAGTTGGTCTGGAGGTCATGTTTGGGTCCAGGTCTGCAGGTCAGGATTACATCTTTCCCACCTGGGGGGCAGCAGTTGGGGGGAGGGGCACAGGATGGGAATTTTTAAAAAAAATAGTCACGAACAGGGACGTTATTCCATTTCAACCCCCTCAGGGTGGCATTTTGGGGGTTCTTACCTTAAAGACCTTCCTGAAGGCACCTTCTCCCAGCACCAGCCAGGTCTGCTTGGGGTCCACATCTCTGCATAGTGCCGGACCTACCTCGGCAGCTTCTCCTCTGGGAAGCCAAAAAGCTGCCGGAGAAAACCCATGGAGCACTTCCATGCAGAGGGACGGGGGACAGGGCTGGAGCTTCTCCACGAGCACCTCCAGAGCCCCTGCAGCTCTTAGTCTTGCAGGCAGGAAGGGGCTGAGCGGGGCTAAGCAGGATGTGCCATGAGATGGGGGCGCCAAGATGGAGATGCTTCGCTCCATCTGTGTCACATCCCAATTCTGGGCATTTTCAGGATGGGAGGAAGGAACTGTGCTCACATAAAGGTGCTGCCTGTACCCCTGGCACCCCAGGATGGGTATTAAGGGGTCTCTGAGACCCTCTGAGGTCCTTCAAGGTGTTCGTACAAATGCACATCCCCATGGATTTGTGCATCCATGCACATCCGAGGCTGGGATCAGCAGCTCCATGATGACCTTTAACAGGTCCTGTGGGTGCTGGGATGCCCCAAAGGGGCTCACCAAGCCTTATTAGGGCCCCAGTAATTAACTCTCCATGAAAAGACACTCATGCTCAGGCTGGGGGTGGGTTGTGCCACCGCCTTGGCAGAGGGTCAGGGTGGCAACCCCAGCCCCCAATGGGCCTCCTCTCCATGGGGGCATCCGAAGCCTCCCCAGCACCCAAAAGCTGTCCAGCAGGACTCAGCTTGCAAGGACCCTCCCAGGGGAGTTTTCCCAGTTAATCATAGGATAATTAAATCCAAGCAGATATTTTACAGTTCCATATTCCGAGTTCCACGTGCCAGGCTGGAGCTGGAGCTGCAGTTCCCTGCCAGCACCAAGGGTATCAACCCACAGGGGGAGGGTTCACTGTAACCCGAAAGCCCCCCCAAATCCCCAGAGACAAGGAATCCTCTCCCTGCAGCCAAAGTGATGCTGGTCCTGCCAGAGCTGCCAGATCCAGCACAGAGCCAGCAGCTGGGCTTGCAGGTTTGGGCTATTTTTCCCTTCCTCCTTTTCCATTTCCTTTTCCTCCACCTCTTCCTTCTCAGTTGCCTTTTCCTCCTTCTACTTTTCCTTTTTCTCCTTTTCCATTTCCTTTCCCTCCATCTCCTTTGTTGTCTTTTCCTTCTTATCCTCCTCTTTTTCTCTTCCTTTTCTTTCTCCATTTCCTTTTCCTCCCTCTCCTTTTCTACTTTCTCTGCCTTCATCTCCTTCTTCCTCCATCTCCTTTTCCTTTTTCTTTTCTTCCTTCTCCTCTTTTCCCTCTTCCTCCATCTCCTTTTCCTTTTTCTTTTCTTCCTTCTCCTCTTTTCCCTCTTCCTCCTTCTCCTTTTCCTCCTCTTTAGGGACAGCAGCTGGCTCTAGGTTTCCCCCCTGCTGGCTGAGCTCCGACACACGTTTCATTGCGCAGATGGCTCCTCTCACTCTGGACACCTTCCAACCCCAACAATTCCCCTTTTCCTCCAACACCTCTTCTAGGATTGAAACCTAAAATCCCCCTGGGGGAGAAGATTTCCCTGGAGCTCCTGTTGGAGCGGAGCCCTGAGGTGGCTAGATCCCACTGAGGGGTGCTTGGCTCCCCTTGGGACCCTGAAACCCAATGTATTCGTGAAATCCAGTGTAATCCTGAAATCCAATGTATTGCCAAAATCCAATCAGTCCCAGAGCTGACAGAGAGTCCCTGCAGGCTGGATCCTGATCGTGGGGAAACTGAGGCAGGGACAACTCTCAAATCCCCCTCCCCACATCTACAGACACACCCCCTCCCATTCTGCCCGAATAAAAACCAGAGCTGGGAATAAAAACCCGAGTGGGGTTTCTTTTGTTGTTTATTTTACGCATTTTCGTTAAATTTAGATATTTTTACATAGAGGGCGGGAGCCTTCCTGGAATGAGAGGGTTTAGTGTCACCTCGGATCCTTCACCCCCTTCCTGGCCTCGGAGGAGGCGACAGGAGCCAAATACTCCCCCTCCCCCAGTTTCTCTCCGCTTCTGCTTTCTCTGCTTTTTGGCCCAAAATGAGTCACCGGGGGATTTTTTTCTCATTTTTTGGGACATATTCACAAGCCGAAAGGGGAGAGGGATTCTCGGGGGGCTGCAATGGGGCTGAGCACCCCTGAGTGCCCTCCAACAGCCCCAGCTCGGGTTCCTAACAGAGGGGACAAGGGACAACATCCCTGGAGGTGTCACCCACCGCTCGCGCGGTGCTGAGACCCCCCCCAGAAAGGGGACCAGACTGGCCACTTCCACGTCCAGTGACCGCGACGCAGCCGTGTCCCCAAACTCCGGGTGGCTCCGAGGGGGAGCTTGGGGCTGGAAAGTCCTGCTTAGTCATTCTGGGGTTGGCGCGAGATGAGAACCCCAAAAAGCGCGTCCGTTCCGGTAAGGAAAGAGTCAATGGCCCGCGCGGAGCCGCCTCAGCCCCGCACACGCCACTTCCCCGAGCGGGGCTGACTCATCTCCGCGCTCCGTCCCGCTCCCCACACCGGCTCCCACCGCTCCATGAGCCGCTCGGCCTGAGCCCCTCCGTGAGTACCGGGGATCCCGTAGGGGGTGGGAGGTCCCGACATCCGCCACGAGCCACGCGTCACCCCGCCCCGCCGCCCTGCTTCGCCCCATCCCGGCGGGGACCCGCAAACTCGGCTGGGAATCCCAAAATCTCAAACCCTATAGAAGTGGGGTGCGCCCCAACCCCGTGTGGACACCCCAACCTGTGCCGACCCCAACCTGCCCCAAAGTCCCTTTTCCAGCCTCTCCCACCGCGCCGGGTGATGTCGGGGGGGGTCTTCTCCCGTTGCCAGCGGGATGGGAAGGGATGACTTTACCCCATGACTCACCCGCCGTCACGACTTGGCTCCGCTCCCGCGCTATTCCCGGCTCAGCCCCGTGCTCCAATAGGGAATTCGGGCTGGATAGCACGAGTTCGGCTTCATGTGGGACATCGGGAACGAGAGCGAGCCCCAAAACCGCTCCAGGGGTCGCAGAGGTTCGGAGTGCAGCGTGATTTGGCGCCGTTGTTATTTTAATCACACTAATGAGTAATTAGAGCCACCTGAGCCCCCCAAACCCCCCCCGCTCAGGTAGGTCACAGATGGTTCCCGCCAACAGGAGATGTTCATCCCCGAATTGGCCGTTTTTCGCCCCCAAATCCTCAACGTCCCCGCCGGCGGTTTCTGTGTGGCCAGAGTGGGGGGAAATCGTGTCTGCGGTGCTGGGAAGCGGCTGGGAACCACTAGAATCACCGGGGGCACGAGAAGGGGGACATGTGTGAACATGCGTGGGCTTCACCTGTACCTGCACACACACACACACACACACACAGAGGTGCCCACCAGCACCCACACATCACCTCCACACAGATGTGTCCCTCCCCACGTGTGTTTCACTTGTAGCTCACCTGCACATGAAGGTGCCCACATGTATGTGCTCATCTGCACACACCTGTACTCACCTGTGCTCACATGCATGTTGGCACTTGCATGCTCGTGTAAACACACCTGGGCACGTGTTCACCCTGGAACACGTGTATGTGCTCACCTGCACATGGGAATACACATTATGTACCCACCTGCACACACACACACCTGCACTCAGCTGTGCTCACCTGTGCTCATATGCACACACACGTTAGCACTTCTATGCACCTGGGCACGTGTGTTCACCCTGCATATGAGGACACCCATCTACCACTCACCCGTACTCACACGCATGTTGGCAGCTGTATGCACGTGTAAACACGCCTGGGCGCGAGTGTTCACCCCGCACACGGGGACACACACACGGACGAACCCATCCATGGCCGCGCATGCGCTGCCGCTTCCGGACCACAAGTCCCATCACGCCCTTCGTCGGGGGCGGGGCCGACCCCCTGACCACCCAATAGGCGGAGGGGGCGAGTTGGCCCCACCCAATGGGGGCTGAGAGGGAGTGTTTGCCCCGCCCCTCTGGCGCGCCCCAGTCACGTGGCGCAAGCGCGACGGGTGAGCGCGCTCGGGGGTGGGGGGGGGCGTGACGGGGGGGGACCACGAGGGGGGTCCCGTGGAAGGTGAGGGGGGGGTCAGAGGAGAGTTGGGTGTCCCCCCGCCCCCGACCGGACCTCATGTACCCCAGGTTGGCAGCGCCTTTTTTTGCCGGTTTTCCATGGGGTTTACCCCCCAAAAATGGACGGGGGGGGGAGGATTTGGGGGGGTACCGAGGCCTGGATTTCGAGGGGGGGGGCAGTCAGGGAGCAGCTTCAGGCCAGGAGTGGCCGATTTCGGGTGACGCCGTGACCCAAATAATCCCGATTTCCCCTTAATTTTATGGGAGCAGCAACAATTTGGGGTCTCACCTGCCTTCCCCCCCTTTTTTTTTTCCCTTTCAGGACCCTTCCTAAAGCAATAATTTGGGGTCTCTCACTCCCCGCACCCCTTTTTTTTCCTCTCAGGACCCTCCTAAACTCAAAGCCAACGACTCTCCCCCCATGGAGCAACCAGGGCAGCAAGACCCCCAAGAAGCCACCACCAGCAGTCCCACCGTGAGTTCACCCCGGGATTTTAAGGGGGTGCTGAACCCTCCCAAATTTATTGGGGGGACAAGGGCGAGCAGCACTTTGGCCACCAGTGAAAGAGAGGATGAGGAAGAGAAGGGTGAAATTTCCAGCCTTGGGGGGGGAAAACCAAACCTAAACCAGCATTTTTTAGAGGAAAAATGAGCTGTCCCATATAAATAATACTTTTTATAATTAGTTTTTGTCCTGAGGAGAAAACAGCGTTTAGATTTTGTGGCGCTGGATTGCCCTCCCTCCTCAGTGGCTTTTTCTTCCACCCCCCAAAAAAAGCGCCTCAAAATAGTTGAACCGTTAAAACCCGGCATCTGTCACAGGAGTTTAAATGAATTGAGAGAAGAATCACCACAAAAAAAACCCAAAACTAAAAAGGAATCAAAGGCCAGACTTGGGAGCCAAGCAGCTGCTTTGCCCAAAAATAGCAACAAGTTTTATAACTCTGGAAAATGTAGAACAAACAAATGGGGCACATTTTTAGCTGAGAAAGGCGGCGGTGGTGGGAGGGGGGAGGAGGAATTCCTGCCCCTCTGTTTTTCTGGAAGCTGTTCCTCGTGTTCTTGCCTGGATCCAGAGCTTTGACCAACTTGGCTGCTGGCCCGGGGTGACAAAAACAAGCCCAGAGCTGCTTAAATTGCCAGACAGGGGTGGGGGAGCTGCTGCTCAGTCTGAGTTTCCCCAAATTTCCCCCCTCCTGTGTCCCACAGGAGGATCTGGGTCCTGAGGATGGATCCGAGCGGGAGAAGCCGCTGGGGGAAGGGAAGGAGAAGGAGGAGAAGGAGGAGGAGGAGGCTTTTCTGGTCAGTCTCTACCAGTTCATGAAGGACCGACACACCCCCATTGAGAGGATCCCCCACCTTGGCTTCAAGCAGAGTATGGACCCCCCAAATCCCCTGGGGACAGGGAGACTCCCCCGTGTCCCCCTGACCCTCAGCCTCTCCTCTTTATTGCCAGTTAACCTCTGGAAGATCTACAAAGCTGTGGAGAAGCTGGGAGCCTATGAGCTGGTAAGTGGTGTCTGGGGGGGTGCTGGCATGTCCCCTGAGTGTGGGAGTGTCCCCTCGGTGCCAGGGTGTCCCCTGGGTGTTCCCTGGGTACCAGGATGTCCCTGGGTGTCAGGATGTCTCCTGGGCATTGGGATGTCCCGAGTGCCAGGATGTTCTGTGCACACCAAGATGTCCTGTGCACACTGGGCTGTCCCCTGGGTGTCACAGCTGTCCCCTGGGTACCAGGCTGCCCCCTGAACACTCGGTCTCACCCCTCCCTCCCCATGCAGGTGACAGGGCGCCGGCTCTGGAAGAACGTGTACGATGAGCTCGGGGGGAGCCCCGGCAGCACCAGCGCTGCCACCTGCACCCGGCGCCACTACGAGAGGTGGGCACACAAGGGGACTTGGGGAGGTGTCCGGGCCTCAGCTCTCCTTCCCAGGGCCAGTTCTCACTGTGCGCAACACCCCTCCACAGGCTGGTCCTTCCCTACGTGCGGCACCTCAAGGGGGAGGAGGACAAGCCGCTGCCCCCCAGCAAACCTCGCAAGCAGTACAAGGGCTCCAAGGACGACAAGAGCAAGAGGGCCAGGAAGGAGAAGGGCAGGGAGCAGGTGTGTGGCTCCTCTGGAAGTTTTGGGAACAGCCTTGGACCCTCGTGTCCATCCCTCAGCCACTGGGGTGCACAGGGAAGAGCAAGGAGGGATGTGGATCACTGAGAAAAGGGAGTGGAGGGTGTTTGGAAAAAGGGAGTGGAAAAGAGGAAATGAAGTTGGGGGGATCCAGGAGTCCATCTCAGGATGCAGCACCCACCTCCCAATAACTCCCTCTGCCTGCAGGTGCCTCTGGACAAGGTGAAACCAGAGGTGGCAGCTGGCACAGAGGACACCCGGGACATCCCAGAGCGGGGCTGGGTGGCCCAGGGATCCATCCCAGCAATGCCACCCCACTGCTCCAGCTCGGCAATCCCGACCCCTAGCCCCTTGGGGGGGTGTCCCAGCCCCTGCCAGACCCACAGTGAGACCTACTCCAAAGGGAACCACCCCATCATGTCCCCGCTAGCCAAGAAGAAGCTGCTGGCCCAGGTGAGCAAGGCTGAGTCCCTGCGTTGCCACAAACGCCACTGCCCTGAGGGCCAGTGGGCACCAAGCGCTGCTACCACCGTCCATGACCTGCCCCAGCTGGCCCCCGAGAGGAGCCCAGAGCCCTCAGGAGCTCAGGATACAGTTCTGAGCATTGGGAATGAGGTGGGACCATCCACCAGCGCATCTCCTGGGGGCACAGACATCCAGAGCTGCCCCCGGGCCGAAAATAAGGGTTCAGCACCTGCCGTGTTCACCGGCTACTTCCACGCCTACCGCAGTGAGGGGCTCCCGCCCGGCACCCCCCATCCGCTCTGGGGTTACTTGTCCAACCTGAAGGATTTTTTGGAGCCGCCTCCCACCTTCCTGGAGCCAGAGCAGTCCCAGGACCTGCGGAGCAAAGCGTGGGAGAGCCGGGGGGCCAGCGTGCAGGCGTGGGTGCCCCCTGGGGCTGGACCCACTGCCAGGGCCAGGCATGACCATGAGGAGGAGGAGGAGGAGGAGGAAGAGGAGGAGGAGGAGCCTTTTGGCCCCAAATTTGGTGCCGTGTCCCCCTTCTCCACGGAGGTCGAGGGCAGGGGCATGGGCTCCAGCCCCCTGGGGGGCCACCGCAGGCTGGCCAAGCCCAAGGCCGTGGTGGCCAGTCCCAGCTTTGCTGCACTGCACTTCCCACCAAGCTTTGGGAGTCCCCTGGAGCACCTCAAAACCCAGGGCGTGCCTGTGGCCCCTGCGCT
Organism: Pseudotriccus pelzelni; assembly: GCA_035584735.1. Classification (NCBI taxonomy): domain Eukaryota; kingdom Metazoa; phylum Chordata; class Aves; order Passeriformes; family Tyrannidae; genus Pseudotriccus; species Pseudotriccus pelzelni. The sequence goes on along the minus strand of JAWMRA010000056.1, from coordinate 963,785 downwards.
GTCTGCCAACCCCTTTGTCATCCCGGCCTTTCCCAGCCCCTTGGTGGTGGGTTCCACACAGCCCTCGGAGCTGTGTCGGCCGCTGGGCACTGGCCCCGGGCACTACCCCAATTCCTACGGGAATTCCCTGCGCCACCGGCCCTACCCATGGCACAGCCACCATTCCTATGGCTCCCAGCACATGCCAGCCTTCCACCGCCACGCCAAGCTGTAGGAATTCCATCCCAGCCAGCAGCATTCCCTGTGGAGGAGGGGAGGCCAGGATGCTGCACCGGGAAGTGCTGGGGCTGTCACTGTTCCAGAGCTGAGGGGACAGTCTGGACCGAGTCATTTTTACTCTTGATCTTGAGCTGTTTGTATCCAACCTTGTTACAATGGTGACTTAACTACATATCACATGATCCTATATATATTTTATATATGCACACACCTATAAAACAGGGAGCAAAATGAGTGCTGGAGGTTTGTGTTTTGCCGGGGCTGATGGTCATTTTCATCCCTCCTTGCTTGGATTTTTGGAGACTCTCCAGGATCCTCACCCCGTGTAATCTGGGGGCTTTAATTGTTGCCTCCATCCAGGGTTTCAGAGGGTTTTCAGAGTTTGGGTGTCTGCCTGGAAAATGCTCCAGACCTGGCGAAGGTGGGCCTGGATGGTCTGAACCTGGCAGTGTTTTGTGCCGTCCTGAATTTCTGGGATCAAGGCAGGCTTTGGGGGGATCCTCACCCTAAACATGGAGGCCCATGGCCGAGACCTCCCTCCAAAAGGAGTTGCTTTTCCACAGCAGTTTGGGGGGAATCAGAGCCGTTCCATGGAGCAGCCGCCTGTCTGAGTGAGAACCAGCCAAGCTTCTTCCAGCTTTCTCTCCAGGTGCTTTTTCCCTCCAGGTGCTTTTTGCTTCCAGGAGCTCCAGCTGAGCTGCTGCAAATGATCCAAAGGCTTTGTCGGAGCTACAGCACTCACATCAGCTGCTCCCCATCTGCAGGGACAGCAGGAAGGGCAGAGGGATGGTGCCACTTCCTTGGCCCCGGAGATGGGTGCAGGAGTGAAAAATCAGCTTGGAAGGACCACACTGCTGCATCCATGGAAAGGCCAAGTTTCGGGATAGAAATTGGGAAGTAATTGTTCCCAGGCAGCACTGATCACTCCATGATGTTGGAGGCTCTTTGGGAAGAGTACCATGGACTCAAGCAGCCCTGGATCCTCCATGGGAAATTTTACACACCCCAGTTTGGAAGCAAGGATGTGGCCACAGGGCTCACGCTGTCCCACCAAGAGCTTCTGTCACACCTGAGAGTGAGGTCACCAGAGATGCCACATCCCTAAAGATGTCTCAGCCTTAGAAACTGTGGCTTCAGGCCTGGAAAAAAAAAGAGTTGAGGTGCTTGAAACAACCACAGTGACAGCAAACCCTCATGTTTGTGGGGATGCTGGAGAAGATCTGAACTCACCCCGGATGTTTTCACCATCACCTTGGAGAGAAGGTTCCATGTTTGGTGGAATCCATCAGCAAACTCAGGCTTAAGCTCATCCCACACCCACAACTTTTCCTGTGGGAAATTTTTACCTGGGCTGAACCTGGATTTTTGGCTAAGTAAAATCTTACCCTTTTTTTCCATAAAAGCCCAGGGAAAAGGGAAGGAAATGCCAGGTCTAGCAGGGTTTGGGATGGTGGCAAAGCTCAGCATCCTCAAAAATGCTGCTGCTTGTCATCTGGTGTGTGAGAGGCTGCACAAGTCCCTGGGTAGGATGAGCAAGTGACCAGAGATTTCAGCACATTCCCACCCTTGGATGGGCTGTCCTGGCTCCATGGGTCTCTATCTGATGGGAATTGTGCTCCCCAAAGGCATCTCAGCCAGCAAATGCTGCTTCATGGGAAGCAAAAGTCAAGGGCTCAAGAGTATAGCAGAGCCGTGGCCTAGAATGGGGACACACGGAGCATTGAGATTATCCCAGAGATCCACAAAGTCCCATCACAGCTGGTAGTTCAAGCTCAAGGTGCCTGATGGAAATGCAGCTGTAAAGGCTGACAAGGCTCAGGGCAGATCAAAGCTGAGCCTTTTTCAGGAAGTATAAATATTACCAAATGTAGGACGAATCAGCTGAGTCTTCTATCCAGAGGTGGGAAACCATGTGAGGAGACTGAGGGCAGTGCTCATTGGGGGCAGCTCTGACTCTGCTCCCTGTGACCAGTGACAGGACCCTGGAATGGCTAGAGTTGTGTCAGGGCAGGGTTAGGTTGGATAATAGGACAAGGTTCTTCTCCCAGAGGGTGGTTGGGCACTGAACAGGCTCCCCAGGGCAGTGGTCACAGCCCCAAGGTTGCCAGAGCTCAAGGAATGTTTGGACAACGCTCTTAGGGACAGGGTGGGATTGCTGGGGTGTCTGTGCAGGGTGAAGAGGTGGATGATCCTCCCTGCTCATGATTCCCTGATTCTATGAGGGAGGTACAGGCAGGAGCTGCCTCCCTGCTCCCAGGACTCACAGTGTGGATCCTTCCCTGATTTTGTCCCTCCATTTCTCTACAACTCCAGAAATCCACCCTCACCACAAGCTCTGGAGGGGCTGTGGCCACAAACTCAGCACAGAAGAATAAAAAAGGAAATTTTTATTAAACAACAAAACCAGAAAAACATCACCCCTGTGCCCAGGGGGCTGCTCCTTTCCCACCCTTCAGCCTTCCTGTGGGTCCCGGGGGTCCCTACGGCTGGTGGGTGATGCTGGAGGAGCTGCTCAGCCTGAGGATGGGCACTAAGTGTCTGCTGGCTTGAGCCTCCCTAGGGTGGAGGATGATGCTGCCATTGTCCACCACGGGGGAAGCCTCTCCAGGGTGTCCAGGGCCCCCAGGATGTGGCTCTTGGCTAGGCTGACCCTCTCCCTGAGGTGTCCCAGGGTCCTGTCACCCTTCCCTGGGGTCAGGAGGAGCATCCTGGAGGGACTTTGTAGGGCAGGTCCCACTTTGGGGTGCACCAGTGTGCCAAAGGGGAGGGCACCAGTGGAGGAGGAGAAGGAAGGCTGGATGCCCAGCAGTGTGATGGGCATGGCAGGAGCCTCACTAATTCCAGGTTTGCTGAGAGCTGAGAGCCTGGCAGCTGACATGATGTAGAGGGTCTTCATGGGGCTGGTGGTGGTCACTGTGGAGAAGGGGAGAGGATCAGCAGTGGGGGGACATGGTACTCACCCTGGGAGCTGATGGGAATTGTGCCCCCCAAAAGCATCTTGGCCGTGAAACAAACGTTGCTTCATGTGAAGCAAAAATCAAGGGCTTGAGGTGCAGCTGAGCCAAGCCTGGGATGGGGACATGGAGAGCACTGGGATTATCACAGTGCTGCACACTGCAGCTTTTCCAGACTGAACAGAAGGACCTGGCCTGGTCCACTCTCCAGAGTGAGACCCCAAAACAAACCCCAGTGCTGGCACAACCCAGACACGGAAACCAAACAATGAAAACTGGCACCGCTCCACTCTCAGACCACTCAGATTCCCCAGGGAAACCTCCCTGCTCATATCCCCCGAGGGACCATTGCCTTTTTCAGAGTGCAGTGTGATGGTGCTGACCATCTCTCATCTCTGGTTGTCAGGGACATCACCAAGCTCTGGATTTTCCTGTAGTAAAGCAACAGCCAGAAGCTCAGGAATGATTCTCATGTGGTACAGACCCAACAATGACACCAGTGACACCAGTACAAACTGGAACAGCCATACCATCTTCAACATCAGCAGCTCTTCCCTCTTGCTTGTAGAAGATAAACTGACAAGAACCAGCTGGTTCCATAGGACCAGGGGCCACCAGATGTCCAGTACTGGGACAACTGGGGAGCTGGGATTTGTATCCCAAGATGGAGAGCTCCCAATACCTGGAATTCCCTCACCTGAGGGTTTTTTCATGTGGCTCTGGTTCCGTTTCACATGCCTGACCTGTGAAATCTGCGCTCTCCTGGGAGCCCTCCCACCACTATGCTGACATAAATTCATACTCTAAAGTGGTATTTCCAGCAGATATCCACCTTTTTGGATGGATTCCTCTGATCCAATCTGTCTGATTTCCTCCTCCACCACTAACCAGCGCTGCTCTAGCTCAAGTCTGAGCATCACCTGCTGCCCAGGCAGGTCACACCTGGATTTTCCTGCCTTGTGCAGCAATTCAGTGGTGCTTCCTTAGCTGTAATTAATATTCCTCCCCCCGGGAGCTGAAAGGGTGAGACTTCAAGATAACAAAGGTGGTGCTACCTGCTTACAAGGACTGAAGTCATCTCTCCTCATGCCCTCTGCGGGAGACCCCAAAACTCAGCCCAGATTTGGAGCTCCAGACTTTGCTATGTAAACCTTGGCAGGAAACAGAAGTGTGATCTAGCATCACTTCAGTTCCTGAAGCTCCTCCCAGGATGTCACCACAGTGCCAGGGGAAACCCACCCAACCCTCAGAGTCTCACAAGCAGCTGTGAAAAGAGAAGCTGAAGTTTTAACTTGTATTTTCAGTGTAAAGCCACATAAACACTCTCGTTTCTGCTCTCACAGGAAATGTTTGCACCAAACTCCCTGGGGAGATTCCTGAATCTCCTACCTCCTGTGTGGTGCCCAGGGGGAAGGAGAGTTACCCCCTCAAAGTGCAGCTCAGATGCTCCAGACACAGTTAAAATCCTAGCCCAGTTTAAATCCAAGTGCAGGCTTCCAGCTTCCTGCAAAGGGCCAGCTGGAATTTCAGAGGAAACAACCAACAACAGCTCTGGCTACTGCTGAAAACACAAGAGTTTAAGCCCTCAGCATTATCCCCCAAAGCCTTTTGTAAATCCAATCTGTTCCAGGAAGCCCTGGATTACGTAACCCTCTGTGCCAGAGGGACAGGGAGCTGATGTCAAGGGCTATAATTAGTTACAAAAACACACAGCTCACCCCATTTCCTGTAAAAGATAGCTTTTAGTTTGCTTTTGAAGCAACTCTTGTACCAGCCACACAATTAAGCCCTGCCTTGAACACACAATTTCAGCATGGTAGGGAAAAGTCACAGCTCAGGATCAAATATCCACTTTCAAGTGGCACCACTTAAAAATTAACCGTTTCCTAAACTACTCACCCTGGAATCAATCTGTGCCAAGTTCCATCACTTCTCCTGGCTATTTAGGGGGTCTCAAGGTAAACAAGGACATGGAGGAAAGCACAGCAGCTCTGATGTTTACTGAAAAGCACAAAAGCTGTTTCCCATATGGATGAGGAATTTCAGACCTACACAAGTGACTCCCCTGGTGCTCATGGGGGATCTGAAGGAATTCTTCCCTGTGAGGGTGGGGAGAGGGTGGGTAGAGGTTGGGATGGAATTCTGAGAGAAGCTGTGGCTGCCCCTGTGTCCCTGAAAGTGTCCAAGACCAGGCTGGATGGGGCTTGGAACAATCTGCTCTAGTGGAAGGTGGAATGGGATGAGCTTTAAGGTCCCTTGCAACCCAAACCAGTCCATGATTCTGTGATATCAAGCACGATCGATCCTGACACAGACATGATGATAACTTGGATCTTCTCAACCACCTCAGCAGACTACCAACTCATCACACCCAAGAGATGTGACCAAGAACTTTCCCCACCACAGCCACATCTTCCCTTAGACTGTGACAGTCAAGCAGCTCAGGTGAGCAGGGATGGACACATTCTGTGGGGAAAGGTGTCCCAGATTACCTGAGGGCCCTGTGTCTGCATGGGCTGCTCCTCCAGCTGGGGCTGGATTGTCCCCATGGCTGCTTGGCTCAGGGTGCTCACACGGCCGGGCTGCCCTCGCAGGGTCACAGTGATGGTTGTGGGTGCCTTCAGGCCTGGAAAACACACATGGGAGATGTCCCTGAGACACAGGGATTGATTGTGGAAGCCACAATCAGCAGCGTTGGGGGCACCAGGAGCCTCTTCATCAGAGGCAGCTGCTTGGCAATTGCCAGCACATGTGGTTGTCCATAAGGAAAAAGGTTTGGGAATGCTGGTCTCAGGGTGCTCCAGGCACCTAGATCACCTTCCAGCCCTGCTTCTCCCTCACCCTCAGGGTGCTCCGGGCACCTCCCTGCCTCCTTATCCCTCACCCTCAAGGTGTTGGGGCGTTCCTGCCCAGTCCTTCTTCCTCACTCCTGGGGGTGTTCCAGGGGCCTCCCTGCCCCCATGTCCCTCACCTGCTGCCTGGTTGGAGATCTGGGCCAGCCCTGGCAGGCTGCTGGCCAGCTTGGCCAGCCCCCCATTGGTCAGCAGCTGGTGGATGGCCGTGGGCTTCCCGCTGGCTGAGGCCCCCAGGGCCAGGGAGGTGGGAACAGGGATGGTGCGGACAATGGTGCCCGTGTCCGTGGTGATGGCACTGAGGCTCTGCAAGGCTGCGGGAGCCTTCACAGCTGAGCTCTGCAAGGACAAGAAGCAGCACTGAGTACCTGGAAGGAAAGGGGATGAGGGGGTGGCACAGCCTCTCCCTCCCTCAAAAGCCAGAGGTGTTAGAGGTCATGGTTTTCCCACTTCTTTCTTGGTCACACACAGGTCTAAACGCCAGTAAACTTGTCCTTTCCAGTTTGCACGTCTCATTTCAGCTTGATACTATGACTGGGAGAAACTGAGCCCGCTCCAAATGAAGCTACGCATGAAATCCTCTCACACTGAAGGGATGAGCAGTGCAGTGAGAGGTCACAGGTGTGTGTTTTCCCAGAATATCCAGGAGAATGATCCCTGATTCCTCTGAATCCATTCTCCAACTCAGCATTTTCTAGAAGGCTGCCTAGAAACAGCTTCCCACAGATCCCTTCCCTAGACCTGTCACTCCTCGTCTCTCCTGGTCCTGGAGCAAACAGGGCCTTATCCAAGTTCCCTCTAACTCCAGCCTGCACACAGCTTCCCCGTGGGATCCCCAATGGATACCTGCACAGGTGGCCCAGCAGCAGCCATGCTGGCAGGGAGGGTGGATGCCTTGGTCCCGATGTCCTGCAGGCTGAAGCTCAGCCCTTGGAGCAGGCTGCTGGCAGATGCTCCTCCTAAAAAAAAAAAAATCCAGGAAAAGAATCAAATCAGGCTTGGAGAATTCACCAGCATGAAACTGCAGGTGTGTCCCATGGTTGGAAAACCTGCTCTTTAATGAGCAGCAACCCGAGGTTGGCGGGAATCCTCCAAGCTACTCTACACACAGAGTGCCACATGTTTCATAGAATCATGGAATATCCCGAGTTGGATGATCCACAAGGATCATGGATCCAACTCCTGGCCTTGCACAGACACCCCAACAATCCCACCCTCTCCCTGAGAATGTTGTCCGAACACTCCTTGAGCTCTGCCAGCCTTGGGGCCACGACCAAACTCTGGGGAGCCTGTTGAGTGCCCGACCACTCTCTGGGGAAAGAAACTTTTCCCAATATCCCACCTAAATCCCCCTGGCACAGCTTCATTCCACTGCTGCAGCTACAAATGGGGTCACCTGTGAAACCCAAGATGCAAGAAGAGGCCAGGTTTGGTGTTTCAAGGCATCATTACATACAAGTGACACAGTTATCAGGTCAGCTGCTGCATCCCACTGCATCTTCCACAGCAAATCCCTACAAATCCTGCCTCACCCTGACCCAGAGCAATCAGAGGCTCCACTGGTTTACCTTTTACTTTCCAAGGACAGACATGGGGAGGTGGGTACCTTGGAGGGCACTGGCTGGCTGGGCCTGCAGGCCGTGGGTGCTGCTGGCCACCAGCCTGTTCTGCAGGGCATGGAATGCACTGGGAGCTGTGCTGCTGGGAATTCCAGCTGGACCGGGGCTTAGTGAGGCCTCTGCTGCTGAACTCAGCCTAAAAGAGAAGGAAGAGGCTCCAGTCAGTGACAAACTGCACAGGGACACAGATGGCACCAACCTAAACAACTAGAAGGACTCCCGAAAAAAGGGAGCTGAGCTACAAAAACCCAAAGCATGAGAATCATGGAATTACAGCTGTAAAAGGCCTTTAAGACCATCAAGTCCAAGGGAAGTTTCCCTGTTTCACCACGGGAGCACCTATGGCAAAATCCATGGATTTCCAGACTGGAAGGGCTTGTTACAAGTGTGCACCTCTCTGGGTCACCCTACACAAAAGTCACTGACCCCAAAGTGACACTTTTCCTGTTTAAAACCTACTTTCTATTTAAAACAACTCTTCTCTTCCAGATCACAGAATCTCAGAACAGTTTGGGCTGGAAGGGACCTCAAATCCAGTTCCACTCAGGGATACCTTCCACCAGACCAGGTTGCTCCAAGCCCTGTCCAACCTGGCCTTGGACACTTCCAAGGATGAGGAATCCACAGTCTCTCTGGGCAACAAGATCGGTCAGTCTGGTTGCCCACAGCTTGGGTTAGAATTAGAAGGGAAAACAGGCATCAACACGAGATTCATCCCCAAACAGAAATCCCTATGGACAGTTAACAACCCTCATGAATCACTTTGAGGCTTTTCCTTATCTTTGTGAAACTAAAAGTTTGACTGTCAAAGGGAATGAAGGGAAGGATTAAACACTGAATTTCTGCCAAAGCCACCCCAGTCGTTCAAAAAACACATAACCTGAATTTGGAGAACTACATAAAACATAACCCAACAGCCACAATACCTTCTATTTCTGCCCATTTCTGCCATTCCCAGGCTCGACTCCCGGGTGACAAAGAGTTTGCAGGAGCCCAAGAGTCTCCTCCCACACGGCAGAACATTCCAGTGAGAAGCAAGAAACCAGAAAGTTCCATATGCAGGAGTGCCCCTGTTGTGGTGTTTCCTGTCAAAGAGACCCACAGCTCATAAATCCCAAATTCCTACTCACTTGGGGGTAGAGAGCAGCCCTGAGAGCTCCTTCGCTCCAGACACGGCCATGGGCACCGGCTTTCCAGAGACAACTGCAAGAGAAAAAGAACAAACCTCATTTTCCCTCCTCCATGGGGCTTTAGGGAATTTAGGGATCCCCCTAGCACACAAGTACCCACTGGCACGGCCATGGGCTCATCCTGCTCCCAGAACATCTTCTCCAGGAAAAACACACATTCCAAGGAACAAAGTCCAATCAAAACCGCTGTGGAACGACAGCCAAGATTGAAGGAATCAGCTTCCAAAATTTCAGAATCTCAGCCCCTCGACACCAAATCCAAATCTCTCTCCTAAACATTGTCTCCACTAATCCCCTCCTAAGTCCATCATGGCACAGCTGAACTACCTCAATGGATTTTTGGGGTCTGGCTGATGGATTTTGTAAGGATTCTTTAATTAAAGACACTTTACAAAATACACAGGGATGCGACGAGTCATGAGATTTGTTTATTGCGGAGTTTTTTGGGATACAACTGTGTTTGTCTTGTGCTTTCCTCCTGCTCACACCAGGTAAGAGGGAATTCTTGTTTTGGTTCATGTTTTACTTCTGTAATTCATTTCCTTTCTGTGAAAAGAAGTAAAGTTTGGAAAATTAAAAAAAAAAAGAAATAAAAAAGGACTCCAGAAAGCAGAGATTTTCAAAGCTGCCCGAAGATCAACTGTAACCTTCCAAAAGGATGTGGATTTAGATACTTTCACAGTTCAAAACAACTGTTAAATTAGCAGAGGTGCTTGGAAAGGAGCAGAATTATTTCTCAGCTTGGAAAAGCTCTGATTTCTGAGCAGAACGGAGCCACTTTCAGTCCATAACCTTACAGATCTGGAGCTCTGGCAAGAGGAAAACACACACTCCAGACAAGACAACATCTTTCAGGGTCACAGGGAACAGCAGCCAAAGCTTTTGGCCTCTCTTCCAAAGGCTCAAGGGGAAGAAGATAAAGCACATCACCTCTCCTTGGACACAAGACATATTGTGGTGGGTTTTCCCAGATGCAGAGGTAGGAAAGCTGAAATCTTTATATGTGCCTCAAATGTGTGCTGTATCAGACTCCAGGCCCCGGGGCTGAAGTGTCTGAACACATGAAGGTCTTCCCAAGGGAGGAACAAGGCTGCCATCCCTAAAGCAGGAGCATATTCTGGGTGGGAGGAGCAGAACCAGAGACGCACCCGACCTACGTGGAGCAAGGGGTCCAGCAGGACCAGCATCCTGCTTCCATCAGCAGCTCCACACTCAGAGGAAGGAGGAAGTAAGACCAGAGGAAACTGCAAAACCATAGGAAGGTGTAAGACCATAGGAAGGTGTAAAATTCACCTCCCAGCTCCAGGCTGCAGCCAAGCATTTTGCTGGAGTGTGCAATTCCAACTGCTATGGAAAACAGGCTCCTGCCAAGTCCCAACATGTCACACTCCCCAGCTGCCTCCAAGCCACTCACACCTCAAGCCACCACCTTTTCAGCAGCAAACTCCTCCAAATATAGCAGCTATAGGTCAATAAATCACAGTTCCCTCCCCTCCCTGCAGGTGCCCCCGAGGGCAGGTCTGGGCACAGCCAGGGCCCCGTTTTTGGGTTAAGAAGCAGCTGTGCAGCCACAACTCACTTTCTGCCTGGGTGGTGAGGGCAGCTCCAGTGCCCATGGCAGCAGCATCCCCGTGGGAGACAATGGTCACCTTGATTTTGGCTCGTTTGGAGGATTTGGAGCACTGGGTCGGGCTGGGGGGCTGGTGCCTCTTCAGCTGCAAACGCACATCATCTTTCTCAGCCCCTTCCGAGGGCTCTGGCACCGGAACTGGGGGACACAGAAGGAGCTGTTTGAGCACCTCGAGGTCAGCGCTGCTCCACTGGGCACAGGAGGGACACATGCCCATGCACACACCTCCTCAGCTCCCTCCATGCCAGCTTTGCCCACTCCCATGCACCAGGAACACACTTTCCTTTCCACCTCAGCTGGCTCCTGCCTGTCCTGTGCTGAGTTAAGGCTAGAATTTGGCTTAAGCTACTCACAGGCTAAGGCAGGATCAGATGTAACATCTGTCTTGCCTCTGCAGAGAAGTGAAATGGATGTGGACAGTGATACCACACCTCCACATCAACACTTTTCATTTCTAAGTGTGGCACTTCCAAATCCTGGCATCAGGCCCCTCCAACATCCCTAATTTCCAGGTGAGGAGGTCAAGGTGGAGACTTGCAGAGATGCTGCAGCATCAGAGCTTAGCCCACCTGCTCCGCTAACACAGCCAAGGGATTTGCACACCTACTATTCCTCCTGGAACTGGGAAGGTTTTTGGGAGGCACCAAGCAAAGCAGAAAAGGTGCTGCAGCAAAGCCAAGCCCCCCAAAGCCCCACACTGGTACTTGGGGAGAAAACCCATATGTTGACAGTTCCCTTCCACACCAATGTGTCACTTTGCTGCTGCATCCTTGATGTGTCACATCCATTCCATCCTCACTAAAGCACAAACTTCCCAGGGCCCGAGCCTGTGAAAAAGCACAGGGGACCCACAACAGCTCAGGAACAAGACATGGCCATGAGCTGCCACATCCTGCCCATTCAGCATCTCCTATGATCACCCAGCCCAGTCTGAAATGCTGGGAATTCCCTGTTTCCAGATGGTTCTGGGCATCCAAGCCATGTATTCCACAGCCCAGAGGCCAAGATGTACATCCCTTTTTACTTATAAATATCCAGGTGCAGATAGATTGGATAAAATAGATATAGATATGCATGCTACATATATATTTATACACTGTGTACCACCTACACACCTCAGAACTGTGGATGTAGGACAGGATTGCAGTCAAATCCTGAAATTTTAGGCAGCTCCAAGCATTTTGGGGCTGCTCTGGTCCCCAAGACAAGTGCCAAGCTCTCTGTCCTGCTCTCCATGGCTGGACCTGAGGCCTTGTTCACTTGTGCAACACTTCCATGCCCTCCCCCACCTCCAAACATGCACCATCCAGACCCAGATGCATCCAGAGAGTCCTCGGAGCCGTGCACAGCCTGCAGGCCCCACAGCCCCACCCAAGAGCCACCAGCCAAGCAGGACAGTGAAAGGCACATGCACAGGTGTCAGTTGTCCCTCAAAGCATCAACAAGCAGTGACCCAACGTCCCTCTGTGTCCCCACCACTCCAGGGAGGACTCTGTTCTTCCTTGTGGATCCATGAAGCTCCACCCAGCTTCCTGTCTCACATCTCAGGCAGTAACAATCCCAGAGATTTTAACTGGCTTTTGAAGTTATGAACATACTCTCCAGGCTGGTGCCAGGCTCTCCACAGCTCCCACCAGCTGGGGATTCTCCTGCAGGGCTCCAAGTGTGCTCCCTCTCCTCATGACACAGGGGAGAGCTCTGAGTGAGGATCCAGGGAGAAAGAAACCCCTAAACAAGGCTTAAGAGGGAAAACCCCTTTCAAACCACCAGCCTGGGGCAATACCGGGCTCAGGGGTTGGTTACCATGGTTGGAGGGTTAAAAGCAGCAGCATTTGGGGTGGCAGAACTTTTCACCCATGTCAGCTCTCAGCACCCTAATGGAGAACTGACATACTCATGTGACAACACCACAGCCTCCCAAAGCCTTGGATTTCCACTTTTCCTCCCCTCCTAACGCCAGATCCACATATTCACTGTCATTCACAATGGTAAAACACATCTTTAGATAGTATGGATTTCGCCCCTTGATTCCAAACCCTCAGAGCACGACACAGTCACCTCTCATGCTCAACTTGAGAGACTCCAGGACTATAGAGTGCTCACTTCCACATGTCTCCTGGTCCAGACAGTATCCCTCTCCCCGATCCATCACAGCTTCTCAAAGCCATCGCCCTCCCTGACCTCTCTGCTCTCTCTAGTTCCCTCAGGCCAAGCAAAGCTGCTCCACATGTCCCTTCCGAGTCACTTGGCTACCCCTTGTTTCTCTCCTGTGTGCCTGGGATGCTCCACCACAACCACACATGGTCTCTCTTCAGGTTGATGTCCATGTCCCCTTCTCACCCCCAGCAAGGAAAAAGGGTTAAACTCGTGCACAAAGCTTTAGTCCATCAAAGCAAACCAGCTGCCAGACACTGCCTTTATCCACTGGGAACAGGGAGGAGCTCAGGAAAAGTCAAAGCTCCCAGGTAAAGAGGGCCATTGGCTCCAGCTCCAAATACAGCAAAAAGGAAGCAAAAAGCAGGGGGACAAGGGGACACATTGGACCACATCCCCAAATCAAGAGGAGAGGAAGATGATGGAAGAAGGGAGAAGAGACAGAGGAGGGAGACAGGGCGAGAGACAGCAGAAGTGAGGAAGTGAGGGGATACTCACCAAAGAGACATGAAGAGGTGCCAGGAGGAAGAGCTTTCCTCACCAGCATGTTTTGTTTCAGAAAAGCAGCAAACTGAGCTGAAATGAATCAGAGAGAATTACAGGATCACAGGATCTCTAGAGGGAACAGGGAGCTCCAGGGACACCACAGACAGACCTCGGAGTAGGGACAGAGCTATGGACACAACTCATCCAGCCACAGGCACAACGGAGACACAGCCACCTCCTCCTCATCCCACCTCTCACCTGGAGCCCTCTCCAGCCCCACAGCCACTGGGAAAAGGTCCTGGAAATAAGAGCAGGCCTGGCTGGGAGAGCACAGCTAAGCTTGGCTCAATTGCACCAAGGAGCTGAGAGCAGCTGGGAGATGTGAGCTAGCACATCCCTGAGCAGCTCCAGGCAGGAGCAGCAGCATTGCTGACTAAATCCGAGAGCCACGACACGGCCAAAGACCCAAAAAGACCTACAGAACCTCCTCCTGCCTCCCATGTGCTACCTGGAAACTGCTTCCCTCAACTACAACAACAAAGGAATACAGTCCTTCAGTCCATGGTCTGAGAAATTAAGGAAAATGCAAGCTTCAGCTTCCCCTTGGAGTCTATCCCTGAATTAGGAAAAGGCTTCAGAGGATGTGGAAGGTCACACTGCTGCAGGAGACAACAATGAGCCTGTTCAGGTCTGCCCTGGGCAAAGAAATAAGGAGAGAAGGAAGGACGGAGAACTATTGCCCAGGAATTTACCAGGAGGATCCTCATCCACAAAACCATTCCCTACACTCCCAGCATTCACCACTACAATGTAGCTGCACAGAAAGGTTTTAAATCGACACTAACAAGACACAAAACCCCATAGGCTGGGTTGTTAGTCAGGGTAGGTTCATATTCAGAACAGGTTTTCCACAGCCATTTACTGCAAAGATCACACTGTAATTCCCCAAATTCCCCAGTTTCAGTCTTAATTCAACAGCCTCAACTATCTCCTGAGCACCTTTAGTTTCTTCCCAGGGAGCCTTCAAGGATTCATAACACTGGACAAGGGGCTCCCACTTCCAAAAGGATTAGAGCAAGCCTACAGAGGGATTTGATGAGTCAAGTGAAAGTTCTTCCCACTCTCAATAGCAGGAAGACTCCACAAGCTCCACAAACACCATTCCCAACCTAATTCCAACCCTCCAATCCCTTCAGATGGCAGCAACAGGGACTGAGCTGGAGAAAAAGCTGCCATGGGGAGCTTGGAATTCAAGACAGGACTTGGAAACCAAAAATCTCAACACACCAGGACAGAGAAAGACCAAAAATCTGGATGCTAAAAGGGTGGGAAAGCTGCAGGGAATTACCTTGTGCCTGCTTGTGTGTCAGGACTGTGTCTGCCCTCGGCACCTGCCTCTTGAGGAGCTGTGTGGTGCCCACTGTGGGGGGCTTCTGGAGGGACGTGGTGGCCACTTTGGTCTTGGGGCTGGAAGTGGGGCTGCTGGAGACGCTGGATAAGTCCTGCTGGAAGAGAGGGACACCTCTTATCCCCACGTTTCCCCAAGTCAGTCTTAACCCTGAGTGCCAGGAATCCTTCAGCTGTAGCACACCTATCTCTGAAGGTTCATTTGCCTCACCACAAGCTGCTGGAACAATGGAATTGTTAAGGCTGGAAAAGACCTTTAGGATCATCAAGTCCAACCATAACCCACCACCACAGTCACCACTAAACCACATCCTCAAGTGCCACAACCATGTGGTTTTTGAACACCTCCAGGGATGGTCACTCCACCACTGCCCTGGGCGGCCTCTTCCCATGCTTTACAACCCCTTCCATGAAAATTTTTTTCCTAATATCCAATCTAACCCTCCCCTGGCACAACCTGAGGCCCTCACTCCTCCACATCCTCTTACCTCCATCTTCAACACTAATCACAGCTCTCACCACGTATTTCAGTGGCACAGAGGTACCTCTTTACACAACCTCAGCCTTTCCCAGCTCGAATTACCCTGGAAAAATCTCCCACCTCTGATCCTGAGGGTGAGGCCGGCACTTTGGCTGCAGGGGAGGTAGGTCTGCTGTTCCTTTCTGGCAAGTCAAAGGATAGATCCCTTCTGGTGGAGTCACGGGGCTTTTTCTTCTTCTCAGCATCCAGGTCCCGGGGGTCGGAGCCCAAGTGGCTCTCAGCTCGGGTCAGCACTCCAGTAAGGAAGTCAGCTATCTCATCCTAGGGAGGAGGGAATAAACAGCTGAATTAAGAGGTGGGCAGGTCTCTAACAATGGATCTTCACAGCTTGAAGCAAAGGAGGAATAAGATTTCCAAAAAGATAAATGGATAAGCCTCTGTACGTCTCATACTCCGCAGGAAGAATCCCTAAAACCTCACAGACAGACCCAAGAATGAGACTCCCAAAGGGACAAATAGATAAGACTCTGGAGGCTTAATATTCTACAGAGAGAATCTCTAAAACTTCACAGACAGACCTTGGCTTTCTCATTAAAACTCACATCCCGCTGACTTTGGACACTTGGGAGACAAATATGACGGTTTCTTCAAACTTACCAAAAATATCCCAAAAATACCGCCCATGTCCCCTGGGAGACTTAGGAAACTGCTCCTTGTTTAAGGTGCACCACCAGGAATCTTTCAGGGGCACTATCAAGAATCTTTCAGGGGCACCACCAGGAATCCCATGTCTCTCCTCCTGAAACAGCCACTTACAAATTCCCCTCAGGAGACAGATTCCCTTCAATCCAACCAATCCTGGCTGAAACTTTTGGGTACTGAAACACTTCAGCAGGGATTACCCCTTTTTTTTGGAGGTGTGAAGGGAAGATCCCCATGGTTACCTGGATGCACCTGTCCACCATGCTCTGGGTCAGGCCTTCTGACTTCTTTTTGGCTTTGCTTATCCTGGGGAATAAAAACAGATGGAAATCAACATGTTTGGTTTTCTACTTCCACACTCACAACATCTTCACCTGAGAGGAAGATTCAAGTGACACAAGGTGGCTCCCTTACCCAGTTACATACTGAGTAAGGCCTGAGTAAGAGCCTTCGTGTCCCAACCCAAGAGCACCAACTACTGGAAGGATGAGATTGATCCCTCAGAAGTGCCAAGACAAACTTTGAGGAAAAATATCCAGCATCCCAAATCATTTTCCAAAGCAAATCTGACACTTCACAACTTTTTCTCTAGACCCACTGTCAGAATTTTATGTTTCTTTCTTTCCTCTCTTTTACTGATTTTTTCCATTAGAGATTTCTGATTCACAGGATGCTCTAAAACCTGATCTGTGCTGCTGGGCCCAGCTCTTGATCAGGCCCAGCTCTAGATCAGGCAACTCCATTCCCATACACAACTGGCTCGGCTTTTTGGTGCAGTTATTCCAAACTTACCCAAGTATGGAGCATTTTCATGCCATTCCCACTTGGTTTCAGTACCAAATCTGGGGTTTATTTACATAGCACGCCCAGATTTTGCCCAGAATTCCTGAGAAGAGAGAGTATCCACCTTACAGGGCATTACCTGAGATTGTCATCTGCTCCCCCCACCACCACCATGCTGTTGTCTGCCCGGATTTTCTCCCTGAAATCCTCCATAGCTTCGATGTTGCACTGCAGGGAATTCTGCCCAATGACGAAGAGGACGGGGGTCTTCATCTCCAGGAGGGGGTCATCAACATCCTGCAAGAGCACAGGAAATTGCAATCTGGAAGACCTTAGCCAGGATGAAGAATCTTTGCAGCCTAACACCTGAAGAAGCACTTGAGGTGAAGCCCAATGGGACTGACAGGTGTACTGAGTCCAGATGAAAACTGCTCCAGCAAACACCTCCTAGATGGATTTCCAACACCCTTGGAATAAACCATCGCATTAGCACAGCTCTAATTATTCCCAAGCCAGTCACACACTGTCAACTTATAAAGGAATAAACCAGTTCCAGTGCCAAATGATACAGTTAATGAGGGACCCAGGGCACGGTTAACAAGGGATCCACATGTCCAGCAAGGAGCTGCAAAAACAGGTCACAGCCGAGACAAGCATACACAGCACCTCTCACACCTGCTATTGCATCAAGAATCCCAGTAGGAATGCACCAGTCCCTGCTCTGAATGCAACACCTCCTTCAAAGACAAAGCACATAGACATTCCTCAAAAAATATGCCAATTTCACTGGACTTCCAAGCCCGATTCCATGAAAATGTAGAGAGGTTTAAAGACAAGCAGAGTCCTTGCAACAGCTCCACCTGGTCCTTACCCCTCTGGGACCATCCACAGTGAGCAGTGGGAATCCAAGGCACACAACGGCAGTGACATATTCCATCACTGAAACCTGGGCAGAGAGAGCAGCACTCAGCATTCTCACAGCACAAAGCATCCTGGGAGTAAAAGCTGCTGTGCCAGGCACAGAAACACCTTCCATAGCTACACTTGGCTTTGGAGATTAAAAGAGTGATTAGAAAACGTTAAATGACTCAAGTTGCTGACCGCCCACCACCACAGACTAGTTAAAAGCACGCCTTGGAAAGAGCAAAGGGACAATGAGAACCCAGCAACTGTAACGGTCTCCCAAATCCATCTCTGAACTGAGGCTGCCAAGTGGGCTCTGGGAGAATCACAGATCCCTGGAAGGGTCTGGGCTGGAGGAACCTTAAAGGCCATCTAGTCCCAACACCTGCCATGGGCAGGGATACCATCCACTAGACCAGGTTGCTCCAAGCCCCGTCCAACCTGGCCTTGAACACTTCCAGGGATGGGGCAGCCACAGCTTCTCTGGGAATTCCATCCCAGCCCCTCACTACCCTCACAGGGAGGTATTCCTTCCCAATATCCCACCTAACCCAGCTCTCTGGCAGTGGGAAGCCATTCTGCCTTGTCCTGTCCCTCCATCCCTTGTCCCAAGTCCCTCTCCAGCTCTCTTGGAGCCCTTTCAGGCACTGGAAGGGCCTCTCAGGTCTCCCTGGAGAGGTCTTCTCCAGGTGAACAGCCCCAGCTCTCCCAGCCTGGCTCTAGAGCAGAGGGGTTCCATCCTTGGAGCATCTCTGCAGCCTCCTCTGGACCTGCTCTAACAGATCGATATCCTTCTTGTGCTTTGTTGAGGACGTAAAGGAATCAGGTACTCACGTGACAGGCCACCAAGGCACCTGTGTTCCACCCGATCAGGATGATCTGCTTGTGAGAGAAGTGGTTGTGAATCTATGGGAGACAAAAACACAGGGATGCAGAAGCAGGATGGACGATGGGATAATGCCCTGGGGTAGCACAGCACCTCCAGGAATGGGAACAAGGTCAATAGGAGCACAAAGACTCCCTTATAAACCCATTACCTCTCCCTCACCTCTGCCACTTTGCCCCTCACAGCCCCAATCATGTGCTCCAGACACTGCAGCACTCCCACCCCGCTGCCATTGTTCAGCAGGGAGGTGGCAATGGGAATCACCTGCCAGTGGAGAGGGAAAATCAGGAATTAACCAAGGCCTTACTGAGGACAACAGGTGCCAAAAACAATTAGCACAGAATGGAACGTATTTTATGTATGAACTTGTGCTTTCTCTCCTTCTTTACCTCAGGATTCATTTCTAGCTACTAAAACCACAGTAAATGGAGAACTCCCCATGGATTCCCAACAGAAACCACCTCCCCTCACTCCAGTGTATCAAACATACTCATTAGGAGATGAGTGAGCAGTTCCATAGCCAAGAGGACGAACATGACCTCCAGTTTCCCTTATCCAACCCCTTCCTACCAGAACCCTCATCAATCCTTAATAACAGTATCAAAAAACCCCAAACATCAGATCTGGGCAAATCCATCCCTGCGCTGTCTCCAATGGCAAACCCCGAGGCTGGCAAGTGTCAGCCTCTGCTTTCCAAGGATTTTGGTGCACCAAAGGCTTCTGGAAGCTGCTCTGTCCTTCCCTCAGAGCCAAGCCCACACACCTTTCCCAGGCAGGAGAGCTGTGACTGCCAGAAGCGGTGCCGTCGGGAAGTGGGGAACATGGAGTTGGCGGGGCCAGAGGAAGCGATGAGGATAAGAGGGGAACCAGGCAACTTGCTCTGCAAAGTTCAACAAGAGATCTGTCAGGGAGAGTAACTTCTCTGGAGGTACCTCACTGCCTGCCTGGCCTGCATAGGGAAGCAGGAGGGACTCTGCACAGCTCGTTAAGTGATGGTTTCCCAAGCCAAAGTTTGGGATAGTCCAAGGGGAATGTGCCCAACAAGAGGAGTCCCTGTCATTGAGAAAGTCAAAAACATGGGAAAAGAGCTCAGGGAGAAGACAGAGGTGGAAAAAAGAGAAAAGGAATATGAATTTCCCAAGCCAAAGCTCCCTTGGGATACCCAGGGGGAATGTGCCCAACAGAAGGACTCCCCATCACTGAGTAAGTCTAATGCAAGAGGAAAGAGCAGAGAAGACAGAGGTAGCAGGAAGACAAAGAATAAAGCTGATGTGGGACCTCTCGCTCCCCACAAGCCCCCAGAGGCACTTACTGGTTTATTATGGGACAGGACACCCACTGCTGGGTCCCAAGGCCTCTTGAGCAGCAGGGACAGAGCCTCAGCCCCAGCTGCTCCTGTCTTGGCCGTGGAGGAGAGCAGCATCCTGTCGATCAGTGTGGGGATCTGAAACCAGAGACCAGAAGGGACTGAGAAAACACACACAAAACAAGAGATAACAACTTCATCTGCGAGCTGGATAGAGGGGGAAGGTCATCCATCACAGCCAAATCTCCCACTGTTTTATCACCTTTCCTTTCAGGGTCTGCAGAGCATCCAGGTATGCGGCCAGCACGGGCAGGCTGAGGGTCTCCACCAGTGTCGTGTGGAGCCACTGGATAAGTTTGGTGTCCCAGTTCACACTGGCCAGGGCCTGGCGCACCCTCCGGGCACATTTATCCACCGCTATCCTCCTCAGAACAGGCTCATTGCAAGCCTGGAGACCCAGAAATCCAAAATGAACAGTTATGGGGAAAATCAAGTACGTCACATGCATCCTGATCCATAGGGAAGTGTTGGGCAGCCCTAAGACCCCTGGATGCAAAGCCCAATATCTGGCAGTGACGACTAAACCTGTCCTTGGAAGAGAAGTGGAGACTGAGGGGAGCCCTCACAGAAAGCCAAAACTTCCTCCCGAGGGGCAGCTCTGATCTCTGCTCTCTGGGACCAGTGACAGGACACAAGGGAATGCGCTGGAGCTGTGTCAGGGAAGGTTTAGGTTGGATATTAGGACAAGGTTCTTCCCCCAAAGGGTGGATGGCACTGAACAGGCTCCCCAAGGCAGTGGTCACAGCCCCAAGACTGCCAGAGCTCAAGGAGTGTTTGGACAATCCTCTCAGGGATAGGGTGGAATTGCTGGGGTGTCTGTGCAGGGCCAGGAGTTGGATCAATGATCCTTGTGGCTCCCTCCCAACTCAGGATATTCTACGATTCCACAAAAATCATGGCTCAAAGAAGCCCAGAGCTGCCTGTTCCTTGAGGCTACATGACCCAAAGGCCAAGACTTCCATCCTGGCTTTGCTGGGAAGGACAGACACAACTCTCACCCCCTCGTTGGCCAGGCGAGCCAACCTGTCCGACTGCAGCGCTTTGTGGATCTTGTTAAACAGCTTGTTCTGGGCCATGGTCCAGCCCGTCCTGTGGGGAGACACACAGGAGCTGTCACACACACACCTGGGGCCTGAGAGCTGCTGTCCATGAAACAACCAAATTCCTCATAATGTTAACACTGTGGGCTGTGACATTTCTTTGACATTGGAACATGGCTGAACTGAGGATCTACGTGTAATCCAATGACTCCCCAGATCCCTGCCTGTGCTGGGCATTGCTGAGGCTCCTCCAATCCTGGGGACAGTTCTGGGCCCTCACCTCAATACAGACATTTGAGGGGCTGGAGTGTGTCCAGAGAAGGGAATGGAGTTGAGGAAGGGGCTGAGGGAGCTGGGGGGGCTCCACCTGGAGAAAAGGAGGCTAAGGGGGGACCTTCTTGTTCTCTGCAACTCCCTGACAGGAGGGTGGAGCCAGGGAGGGTCAGGCTCTGCTCCCAGGGAACAAGGGACAAGATGAGAGGAAATGGCCTCAAGCTGCGCCAGGGGACAGTCAGGTTGGATACTGGGAAAATTCCTTCATGGAACAGGCCATTCAGCCCTGGCACAGGGGTGAAGTCCCCACCCCTGGGGGGATTTAACATCCCTGTGGATGTGGCACTTGGGGACACGGGTTTCCAGTGGCCTTGGCAGTGCTGGGGAATAGGTGAACTCAATGACCTTAAAAATTTGGCTTTTCCAACCCAAATGAGTCTATGGATCTGTTCCATCACTCTATGACTCACTGTCCCAACCTCCCCTGAACACACAAGACGGATTCATGAGATTGACATCTGGAGGAATTTCTTCACAGAAAGGGTGGTCAGGCATTGGAAGCAGCTGCCCAGGGAGGTGGTGGAGTCCCCATCCCCAGAGGTTTCCAAGGAACAACTGGACATGGCACTCAGTGCTCTGGGCTGGGTGACAAGGTAGGGATCGAGCACACGTTGGACTCAACGACCTTGGAGGTCTTTTCCAACCTTAATGATTCTGTGATTCCATGTGGGAGAGGTTCACCAGCTGGGCCACCCCCCACCATCACACCCAGACCTCACAGCAGCCAGATGAGTCTGGACACAAAAATCCACTTTCCTTGAACACAACTCAGTTCAGTAACATCCCTGTGTGTCCAGTCTCACTAAAACCCTCCCAGTACTCCAGGGGGTGCCAGAATTCCCTGTTCCTGCTCTCCTTGGGTATCTGCTGAGTGTTCCTCACACTCAAATCGCCCCAGCGCTCCAGGGGGTATCAGAATTCCCTGTCCCTGCTGTCCCTGGGTACCTGTTGACGTGCTCCTCCCAGTCATCAGGGGGTGGAGGTGCGTCAGCATCGGTGCGTGCAAACATGACGTGCCTCTCGCACTCGTTCATCACACTCCGGGCCTTCTGGTTGTCGTACAGGGGCACTGGGGTGGGCGTCACTGTCTCCACGTCGATGGGCATGTCGGCCTCCCTGCCAGGGTATGGAGGTTTAGGGCAGGGATGGATTTAAGACAGGGATGGGTCACCCTGGGCTCTGCTGTGATGGGCACTGAGATTCAAGGACCCTGTTACTCCTGGTTTGTGCCCTGGTAGCCCTCTGGATTCCAAACTAAGCTTCCCTGGCTGCCCAAACCAAACACACTGGACCCCAAACCAAACCTATCCTGGACCCCAAGCCAACACCCTGAACCCCCAAACCAAGAGCTCTCTGGACCCCCCAGCCAAGCCCACTGGACCCCAAACCAAGGACCCCTTGGACCCCTAAACCAGGCCTGCCCTGGACTGCAAATCAACCCTCTGGGCCAACAAACCAAGCCCCCTGGATCCCAAAACAAACCATCTGGGCCCAAAAACCAAGCCCTCGGGATGCCCAAACCTGCTCTGGTCTTTCCAGACCCACATTCTCCCCTTCCCTCAACAGCCCCTCACAGACCCCTCAGGGCCTGTCCTGCTCCTCCCTCAACCCCCCCAAAACTTCCCCATCCCACAGGTCCACTCATATGACCCCAGCCCTACGCGGGCCCCTCAGCTGCCCCTCACAGGCACCACAGCCTTCTCTCACAGCCCCCACCTGCCTCGCAGGTCCCTCACGACCCCTTACAGCCTCTCAGCCCCAGAGGACCCCGCTACCCACCCCACAGGCCCCCCCAGGACCTCAG
>JAWMRA010000056.1:930503-940876 GCA_035584735.1 Pseudotriccus pelzelni | reverse complement strand
CCCACAGCC
Source organism: Pseudotriccus pelzelni (assembly GCA_035584735.1). Classification (NCBI taxonomy): domain Eukaryota; kingdom Metazoa; phylum Chordata; class Aves; order Passeriformes; family Tyrannidae; genus Pseudotriccus; species Pseudotriccus pelzelni. The sequence goes on along the minus strand of JAWMRA010000056.1, from coordinate 940,867 downwards.
CCTCAGGACACGCTCTCAGCCCCTACACAGATCCCTGATCCCAAGAGTCCCCCCCAGACCAACAGGAGCCCCAAATCTGCCCTCACAGCCCCCCCACCTGCCACTTTGGACCCCCACAAGCCCCCCAGATCCCAGTCCCTAGGGAGGCCCCTGAGCACCCCACCGCCTCTTCTCACCGATCCCCCAGCCGCTCACAGTCCCCTCAGAACCCCCACAGCACCTCAGGACCACCCACTCTCCCCTCACAGCCCCACCACCCGCCCCTCAGGACCCCCCTGGCCTCCTCCAGACCCCTCGCCCTCTTCTCCCAGGTGCCCCCCCCCCACCAAGCCCCCTCAGGACACACTCCCAGACTCCCCGCCCTCCCCCTCCAGTCCTCCTCCCACCCCCTCCGTGTCTCACGGGGCGCTGCCGAGGTGCCTGCGGGGTGTGATGAAGAGCAGCCGGGCGGGACGGGCCGCGCTGGCATCGGGGTGCGCGCTCCAGGGCTTGGCGTAGCTGTGGTCGAGGAACACGAGGTCCAACTCTCGCTCGTGCGCCGACAGCTGCAGCAGCAGCGACGTACCCATCCTGCGGGCCGACCACTGCAGCTCCCGCTCCCCGTCGTGCTCCCTATCGCGATCGCGGTCGCCGCAGCGCTGCGACATGGCGGGAGCGCCCCCCCCCCCGCTGTCCCCCCCGCACTGCGCGTGCGCGGGCAGCGCCCCCGCCCCGGACCCACAGCGCGCGTGCGCGGGGCGGGATCCCGAGAATATCCTGAGGGGAATCAGGGAATGTGGGAATATCCCAGTTAGGGAGGGGCCTGAGGGAGTCGTCGGATGGCCCGAGTGGGAAGGGAGCGACACGGAACAGGCGGTCCGACTGCTGGCGCCGCACAGGACACTGGGCACTCCCACAGAGTCATGGAATATCCCGGGTGGGAAGGGACAGGCAGGGATCATCCGGTGCAACACCTTCCACCCCCCCCGAGTGCACACGTGTGGCCCTGTCCCTCCTCCAAAATCTCAGCAAGTCCAGAGCACAGCATGAGTGTTAAGAGAGTGTTCCCACATTCCCATGTTCAACATTCCCATCTTCCCGCAGTTCCATGTTCCCAGCATGTCCCCTTTGTGTCCCTCCATGTCCTCTCTGTGTCTCTCCATCACTACTCCATGTCCCGTCTGTGTCCAATCCAAGAACTTCTCACATCCCCACCATGACCCCTCCCCATCCCTCTCATTGTCCCATCCATGAACACTTCACATCTTCCACATCTCCTTCATTTTCTGTCACTGGTGGCTCCATGCCCCCTCTTATTGTCCCCTCCATCACTGCTCTGTGCCTTCTCTGTGTACTCTTCCTGTCCCCTCCACATCCCTCCAATGTCCCCTCCATGTCCCCTTTGTGTCAGGGTGACACAAGACACGGGAGTCCATGAACATGAAGACACAGGAACCTGGTGACATGGCTGCTCATGGACATGGCAGTGGCAAGGACATGGGGACACAGTGACATCGACAGTCCCTGCCATCCAACAGTACCTGCCCTGCCTTCCTCCCGTTGACATTCTGGAACATGGGAACCAAACTGTTGTGCTGCTGTGGTGTCATCAGTTTGGGCACAGCACATGGGGGGCACATTGGTGGCAGCCCCTTGATGACAGAACCTTGAGGGGTGGCACCCTTTTGGTGACAATCTCAAGGGTGGCACACTGGTGACAAACCTGCGGCCATTTCTTTGGTGACAGCACTGAAGCCATCACCAGTGACAGCACCTCAGGGGTGGCCCATTGATGGCAGCCCCTTGGTGACACTCGTGCTGCCAACCCCAGTGCCAGTGGTCCCTGGCCATGCTGCGGCTCCATGTGGTCAGTGTCCACATCCCCGGGGCCACCAGCTTTGGTCCCGGTGTCCATCTGTCTGTCTGCTTCCGAGGTACCACTGGGCACGGGGAGGGGACACCACAGTGGCTGTCCCCACGCGGTTGGGTGGTATTGGCCATCCTGGTGTGAGGGGTGGCATGCCAGCAGGACAGGATGGTGGTGGCCACAGCTGGGGACAGCTCTGGGTGTCCCAATGCATGGGGCCAGTGTCAGGCTTGCCCTGCTAACCCAATGACCCCCCCACTGAGGTGCCACCACCCTTCTCTTGTCCCCCCCACAGGTACCTCCAGGAGAACCCAGGTGGTGCCTGAGGAGCGCAGCCCCACCTGGAATGAGGTCAGGTGACCCCAGGTGGATCTGCAGTGGCACAGGGACACACGGGTCATCCCCCTGACCTCTTGTCACCTCCCTCTACCCCCCCAGGAGCTGGTGTGGTCACTGGATGAGTGTCCCCTGAGCCCCATGGACACACTGAGCCTGCGCCTCCAGCACTGGGACCACCCGGTGCCCCGGGGGTGAGTGGCAGGTGTGGGTGGGCACCCCAGAGTGACTGCCACCCCATGGCCACCCTTACCATGTTCCCCTGTCCTCACAGGGACCTGGGTGGCACCACAGTGTCACTGGACCAGTTGGTGGCCAACCCTAGCCTGCCGATGGCCCGCGGAGATGTCCTGCTTCTGGACCACTGGAATAAGCCCACAGGGGTAAGCCCCCCACCCACGGAGCCCCCCTCCAGCACTCTGGGTGCTACCAGGGCCACTGGGGTGTCACTGTCTCTTTGCAGTGCACCGTCACCTTCCGCTGTTACTATACCCCCTGTGGCAAGGCTGGGAGTGCCATGGTCACCCCTCAGGGATGGGTGGCACTGCCAGGGGCACTGGAGCCACTTCAGAGCTCTGGCAGAGCCCCCGTGCAGAGGAAAGAGGATTTCCAGGTATGGCACCCCAAATTAAGCCTGGCTTAAACCCCAGATCAAGCCTATCCTGGACCCTCAAATCAATCCCTCTGGAACCCAAACCCCCTGGACCCCAAACCAAGCCTATTTTGAACCCTGAACTGAGTCAAGCCCCTTGGACCTCCAAATCAAACCTCCTAGGCCTCCAAACTAAGCCTATTCTGGACCCCCAAACCAATCCCCCTGGGCCCCCAAATCAAAACCTCCCAGACCAAGTCCCCTCACCCTAACCCAAGCCTGCCCTGGACTCCAAAGACTATCCTGGACTCCAACCCAAGCCCCCTGGACCCCAAGACCCCCGGGGGTGACATCCTACTCATTGCCCACCCTGTCCCTGTCCTGCAGGTCCGGGTGAGGATCATCCAGGCCCGGCAGCTCCAGGGCAATGACATTAGGCCGGTGGTGAAGGTGCTCATCGGCAAGCGGCACTTCCGGACCCGGAGCCGGACAGGGAACAACCCCTTTTTCAATGAGGTGACCCCGGGAAGGGGACATGGGGACCCCCAGTGTCCTTCAGCCCATGCTCACCCTCTTTGCCCTCTCTTTAGGTGTTCTGCCAAAATTTCCGTGAGACACCAGAGCAGTTGGTGGCACACCCCATTCGGATCCAGGTGGGAGGCATTGGTGGCACCGGCAGGGATGGAACAAGGACAGGGACAGGGATGGGGATAAGGACAGGGGGTGGCTCCTGATGCCATGTCACCTCCCTGTCACAGGTGCTCCGTTCCCAAAACCTCTGCACCAAAGCCATCATTGGCACCTTTGAGGTGAGGGATGCGGCTTGGGAATGAGGAACTGGGAACTGGGGGACTGGAAAAGGCATTGGGAATTGGTCTTGGGAGTGAGGGGTCGGGAATGGGATGTTGGGAATGGGGTGTCTGGAGCAGGGCATCAGGACTGGGGTTTTGAGAATGGGGCACCGGGAACGGTTTGTTGGGAATGGGGTGTGGGATCACTCTCACCCCTTTGCCGTCCCTGCAGCTCGACATTGGCACTGTGTACTCTGCACCAGGTGGGTGAGAGTATTGAGGTGACACTGGAGTGATACCAGGGTGACTCTGGAGTGACTCCAAGGTGACCACGAGGTCTCCTCCCCGTTCCAGGGCGCACCCTGAGCTGGAAGTGGCTGAGCCTGCAGCACCCGCGGCACCATGACGGCCGCTCCAGGGGGTACCTGCAAGTCAGCCTGACTGTGCGCCGGGCTGGGGAGAGAGTGCAGGTGAGGCCCCCTAAACCCCTCAGCACCCCAAAAAAACCCTTCTGCAGAGGTCCCTAATTTGTGACACCTCCCCAAGGAGCAGGAAGTGCCAGCAGGGGATGAGGACGTGGAATCCAACCTGCTGCGCCCACCCCCGTGTGCCACCACGCTGCAGATCCGCGTGTACTGTGCCCAGGACCTGCCACAGGGTGGGCACGGGGGGGGTTTGGGGTTGTGGGGGCTTGGGGGACCGCCCTGCTTACCTGTCTCCCCTTCCTGTGGCAGTGGAGCCGGCGTGGCCTTGCCTGGGTGGCAGGAGGGGCTCGGGGAAGGCGGCGGTGCGAGTCAGCTTTGCTGGCAGGACGGTGGGTTCTGGTAGGGAAGGGGGCGCGCCAGGAAAAACAGGGGGGCTGGGTGATGGTGGGGGGCTCATGGCTTTGCCCAATGCAGCTGTGCACCCGAGTGATGCCACCCAGTGCCAACCCCGAGTGGAACGAGGTCTTCTTCTTCCCACTGCGGGTGAGGTGCCACCCCAGACCCCCATCCTACACTTCTCCCCAAAACAGGAGTACCCCAAAAAAGGGGGACAGCCCCATTTCCACACCCCCACCCCCATTCCCACACCTCCATTCCCACACCTCTATTCCCATTCCACACCCCTAACCCTAACCCACACCTCCATTCCCAACCCCACACCCGATTTTGACACCCACTTCCCCCATTCCCACCCCCCATTCTCATTCCCACCCCACCTTTCCCACCCCACACACCCTGTTCTCCCTCCACAGCTGCCTCCTGTCTGTGAGGAGATCCAACTGGACCTTCTCCGAGGGTGAGTGGGGGACACCTCAGGATTGGGGGACACCCGTTCGGATTTGGGAGACACATCTTTTTATGGGTGACCCCTCATGTTTGGGGGACCCCTTACACTCCCCTCCACAGGTCGTGCCGGAGCAAAGTCCTGGGCACTGCCACCATCCCTCTGTCCCAGATCTACCAAGACCCTGAGGAGCTGCAGGGTAAGCAGGGCCCACCCTTGGGGGGTCCCCAGCACCCAGACCACCCCTGGTACACCTGATCCCCCTTTTTTTCATCTCAGGGGGGACCCCTGGCTTCCTGCCCTGCTTTGGACCTGCCTTCCTGCCCCTGTATGGCCCCCGGCCCGACTGTGCCCGGGTACAGAGTGAGGGGGTGACAGGGTGGGCACAGGGGGAGGTCACAGGATGGGCACCAGGCAATGGCAGGATGGGCACAGTGGCCATTTTGGGGAGGGACACCCACCCAAACCTCCCCTTTTTTACCCAGGACTCGGGGGTGGATTATCAGGGTCGGGTCCTCCTGGAGATCTGCACCTATGAGGGAATCCCGGACGGGCGTCAGAGGGACATTGTGGCACCTGTGGATGTGGAACGGGCACAGGTGGGACATGGGGACAGGGGGACATGGGGGATATGGGACACAGGGATATGGGGACACATACACAATACACCTATTTATTTATTTTTATTAATACAGACTATATTCAGTATATAACATATGATGTATGTCATATGCTTTATGTATTTATATATAATATATATACTATATATACACTATAGTATATATAACACACACTATATTATGTTTAATATACAATATAGAATATATGGTTCATATTATATACTAATAATATATTAATATAATTAACATGTGATTAATGTATACTTTAATATTTCTTTCCCCCAGGCTTTGTTCATTGAAGGCCATCAGGGTTAATTTAGCAAAACCCAAAGTCCCACTAAGTTCCCCAACCTGTGATCCCACGAAAGCCAAACTTTGCTGAATGTCAAGTGAAAGTGCTTTAAGCCCAACCCCTAGCTTATGGTTCATATAGTGCTGATGAGTAATTCAAATAATTAATTAAACCCATTAATTAACCCCTCATTTGAGTGGTTTTGGGGTTATTTTGCAGCAGCAGCTCCTGCCCCGGTGCCGATGGGGGCTCTGTGGGGTGTTTTACTCAGCCACGATGGTCCCAGAGGGTCCTGATCCACTGGGATTTGAGCTCAGGATTGGACGTGACTCCTCGGCCACCTTGCAGAGCCCCCCCATGTTCGATGGTGAGTGAGGGGGAACACCCCAGGAGGCGGAGGGACACAAACCAGGGTGCATTGTATAAACACAGAAAATAGCATATAAATATAAAATATTACATAAATATAGAGAATATCATACAAGTATCTAAATTCCACAATAATACAAAAATAGTGTTTGATCCCTATATCAGGCTTAGTTTTGTACCATGTAGTGCTTAGTACAAACACCAGAAATTGAAGTGGCTGTGTGTTAATTCTCTTAATGCTTGTGCAAATTAGTCCTTCATTAATTATCTGAATCAGTGATTAATTAATATGGACTGGCAGATGTCTCAGTCTTGGGAACAAAGGTTGAGTGTCAGAGCAAAGTGATCAGAGAAGGGACAACTGTGACCATGTATTTGGGATGGTCTCAAGGAAAGAAGATTCATCAGAAGATCCAGAACCATCAAAGGGAAATTTGGGGAATGGGATGTTTGCAAGCGACCACCAAAGCCTCTCAAAAGACCACTACTCAGATCTAAATTACTCCGTGGAGATAACTGGCAGAGTATTCATTAAATGTGATGAATATATAACACAATGTGATGAATATGGATCAGTCCGTGACTGTCCCCTGCTCTCGTGGTTTCTGGAATATTAGTTTTCCAGTGCCAAAAAAACCTCTTGGAGAGTTCAAATCCTGTTTTTCGGTGGCGCAGGGAACCTGTACCACCACTTGTCCTGGCACGGCGACAAGCCAGTGGTGGCTGTCACCTCATCCTGGGAGGACAATTGTCGCCGCTGGGACACCCTGAACCTCCTGCGCGCTCTGTGCCAGCGACTGGTGAGACACTTGGGGTGGGCAGGAGTGGGGTGAGATTGAGGTGAGATCTGCCCTCCAAGCTGCAATGGTTTGGGATGTGATTTCAGGAGAGGAACGTGGCAGAGCTGCGGCGCTGCCGCAGGGACACCGCAAGGGACATGGGGGTGAAGCTGCTCCAGGAGCTGGAGCAGGACTGCACGTGAGGGGGGGTCCTGGGGGTCCCACACCCCCCAAATCAGGGCTGGGGGAGCAGGACTGCATGTGAGAAGCAGGGGTCTGGGGGTCCTGAGGGTTCCAAATCCCCCAAATTGGGACTTGGGGAGCAGGACTGCACGTGGGGGGGAGGCTGGGGGTTCTGGGGGTCCCAACCCCTCCCCAAAATGGAATGGGGAGTTTGGAGGATATATGGGATCCCTGGGCTTGTCAGATCTGGGATCCCAGAGTTTGGGAGAGTGGAATGGGGTATTTGGTGGGGGGAATGGGATTTCTGAGCTTCTCAGTCAAGGTTTGGGGCAGTGGAATGGGGTATTTGGGACATTTTTGAGGATGATAGGACATTTGGGGCGAACATACCGTGAGGGGGAAATGGGATACTTGAAGGTGGAGTGGGGCATGTGGGGGAAAAAAATGAGGAATTGGAGGATAGGAAGAATTTTAGAAGATAACAGGACATTTGGGGTAAAAATGGGACAATTGAGGAGACAATTGGGTATTTGGAGGGGGAAATGGGACATTTGGGGAGGCAGCAGGACATTACTGGGTGGAACTGAACTTTGTAGGGGAACGAGCATTTGGAGGGATACAGAGCATTTTTGGGGAAAGGAAGTGGGGAGAAAATTGGGAGTTTTGGGGGTGTTTTTGCAGGCGGGCACTGACCCAGCTGGAGGCACAACCCACACCCTCCACGGCTCTGGATGAGCAGCTCAGGAATTCCCGGCGGCTTCTCCTGCGGCATCTGTGGAATGTGGCCAAGGAGGCTCCAGTAAAGGCTGGGAAATATGACTGGGACACGCTAGTGTCTGGGGCTGAGAGGTGGCTCAGACGGGTGGCTGCCCTTGCAGTGGAGGTGGGGAATTTCGAGGCATCATTGTCTCTGACTAAGTTATATTTCTTTAAAAAGCAAATTAAATTTAATTAATAGGAAATTCAAATTATAATTTAAATATAAATAATTATGAAATTAAAGTGTAAGAATAAATTAAAATTTAAATATATACATTTAATGGAAATGTGACTTTAAAGAAATACAAATTTCTTTAAAATTTCGCTCCATGCAGCTGTGGGGGGGAAGATGTTGGAAAATTCTTTTATCTTCAGCACAATAATGTTTGATCCCTAAATCAGTGATTAATAGTTTTGTGTCAGCTATTTCTGTGTTAATTACCTATACTGGTGATTAATTAATACGGACTGGGAGATGTCTCAGTCTTGGGAACAAAGGTTGTGTGTCAGAGAAAAGTGTGATCAGAGAAGGGGCATCATGTATTTGAGATGCTCTCCAGGAGAGAGGATTCATCAGTAGATCCAGAACCATCAAAGGGAAATTTGGAGAATAGGGTGTTTCCAAATGACCTCCAAAGCCCCTCAAAAGACAGATCCAAATAACTCCGTGGAGATAATTAGCAGACTATTCAGGAATGCAATGAATATGTAACACAATGTGATGCATATGGGTCTATCCATGACTGTCCCCTGCTCTGGTGGGTGCTGGGGGTGCATTTGGGTGCACCCAGTAAAGGAATGTCAGCTTTCCAACTCAACAAACCTCTTGGAGAGTTTAATTCCCGGCTTTTGGTCTCTCCCTGTGTCCCTGAAGCCTCAGGCGGGTGTCCCTAACTTGGTGCTGTGGCTGTTGCGGGGGCAGCGGCGGGTGGGCTGTGCCCATGTCCCTGTCACTGATGTCACCTTCTCACCAATCGGTCCCGACGCCTGTGGGCGGCTCTGCGGGAGGATCCAGACCATCTTCCTGGTGGGAGACTCCCCGTGTTCCCTCTATACCCCTCCACATCCCCTTTGTACCCCTGCATGTCCCCTCATGTCCCCTCTGTCACAGCTTGACATCCCTTCCATGTGCCCCTCCCTGACCCCAAGCACGTCCCTCCCATATTCCCTCCCTGTCACCTCAGTGCTCTGTGCTTCCTCTATATTCCCTCCACGTCCCCTCCAACATCTCCTGCAAATTCCCACCACACCCCTTCCGTGTCCCTTGGTGCCCGTTCTGTGTCCCCTCTATGCCCTCTCTCTATCCTCTCCATTACTGCTCCACGTCCCCTCCACCCCCCGCCATGTCTTCCCCAAATTCCCACCACATCCTCCCCATGTCCCGCTCTCTGTCCCCCCATGTTCCCTCTCTCTCCCCTCTCCATTTCCACCCCTCACTCACATTTTGGGGTTCAGGGCTCTGAGACGGTTCAGGCCCAGGTCCGTGTCCGGCTGTGGCTGTGCCGGGTGTGCGACAGTGGGGCCCTGCCTCCGCTCCTTGAGGGGTCCCTGCACTTCCACATCGAGACCGTGAGTGTGACACCATCCTGGGACCACCCAAACCCCCTGAGGGAACCCCCAAACCCTCCCCAACCCTACTGTGTTTTTGTCTCCCCAGTACGAAAACCAGACAAGGCTTCTGGGGAAATGGAGGCCCTGGAAGCTGTTAGGGTATCCCCCCTTCTCTGATGCCACCGGCAGGGAGGGTCTCCCTCCGGGAAAGATCCAGCCCCCCAAGGGATGGCGCTGGGAGGGGCCCTGGAACATGGAGCTGCAGCAGAGGTGGGTGAGGGGGTTTTGAGGGGACAGGAGGGGGTTTGGGGGAGTTTGAGGGGGTTTGGGGGGGATTGGAGGGGGTTTGGGGGGTCCCAGGCCTGTGTCCTGGTGAGGGGGCACCCCCAAAATTTGGGGGGTCCTGGAGGGGGTTTGGGGGGTCCTGGAGGGGTTCTGAGGGGCACAGGGAGAGATTTTGGAGCATTCCAGTGAGATTTTGGGGTGCCCCTGATCACCCACTCTGCAGGAGCAAGGGCAGGTTTGGGGGTTCAGGGGGTTTCAGTTGGGGTTTGGGGGGGCTCAGGTGGGGTTTGGGGGTCTCAGGTGGGATTTTGGGGTGCCCCTGACCCCCCTTTTTTGGCCCCCCCAGACCAAATTCGTGCAGTGCCCCGACGGGGAGCTGCAGAAGCGGCGCGAGGTCGTTCACACGGTGTCGCTGCACGAGATCGACGTCATCAACTCCCGCACCCAGGGGTTCCTTGCCCTCTTCTCGGGTACCGGGACCCCCTTGGGACCCCAAAACTGACCCTGGGACCCCCAAAACTGACCCTCACCCACCCCAGGGGTTCCTGACTCGCTTCTCGGGTACCCTGACCCCCTTGGGACCCCAAAACTGACCCTCACCCACCCCAGGGGTTCCTCGCCCTCTTCTCGGGTACCTGGGACCCCCTTGGGACCCCAAAACTGACCCTGGGACCCCCAAAACTGACCCTCAC
>JAWMRA010000056.1:914567-928505 GCA_035584735.1 Pseudotriccus pelzelni | reverse complement strand
GGGAAGTAGCACCAATAAACCCCAAAAAAATGGAAAAAAATAAAAGGGGGGGTGGAAATAAGGAAAAGAAAGAGCCGGGCAGGAGCGGGATGGGGGAGGCTGAGCGAGAGGAGCTGCGGAGGGCGCGGGGCAGGGCCGGGCTGGGCGCGGGGCTGGGTGCGGGGCTGGACGCGGTGCTGAGCACCAGGGCTGTGGGGCTGGCGCGGTGCAGGCGGGCAGTGCCAAGGTTAGGGCCCGGCCAGGTGGTGCCGGGGGGCTGTGCCGTGGGGCCCGGGGTGCTGTGCGCTGGCCCAAGCACCACGGGGGTGCCACGGGGGTGCCCAGCGCCCGAGCACCACGGCCGTGCCAGGCCCTTCGCCACAGCACCACGGCCGTGCCAGGCCCTTCGCCACAGCACCACGGCCATGCCAGGCCCTTACCACAGCACCACGGCCGTGCCAGGCCCTTACCACTGCACCACGGCCGTGCCCCGCGCCCAGCACCCTCTCCGTGCAGACACCGCGTGTGGCTGAGCAGCGTCCCCGAGCACCACGGGCACACCCCACGCCTGAGCACAATCGCCGTGACCGAGCACCACGGCTGAGCATCGTGGGCGTGCGTGGGTGCCCGAGCACCGCATCCACGCGTGGAACCCCCACGTGTGCGCAGCACCACGCGCGCTGGGCTGAGCACCGTGTCCAGGCACCGCGTTCACACCACCCTGGCTCAGCACCGCACCCACGCACCGCGGCCGAGCGCCGCGTTCACCCCTCACGGCTGAGCACTGTGCCCACTCACCGTGGCCGAGCACCAAGCCCACCACACGTGGCCAAGCGCCGCTGCCCAAGCCCTGAGTCCATGCAGTAAGTCCAAGCACCAAGCAGAGCACCACGTCCGAGTGCCGTGTCCATGCAGCACCACACCTGAGCGCCGTGCCCGAGCACCATGTCCACGCAGCACCACGTCTGAGCACCACATCCACACCCCCTGGCTGAGCACCGCGGTCGAGCACCGCGCTCACACATCGTGGCTGAGCACTGAGTCCATGCACCAAGGCCAAGGCGGTCGAGCACCATGACCACGCACCACATCTGAGCACCGGGTCCATCCACCATGACCGTGACGTGTGGTCAAGCACCGGGTCCAAGCACCAAGCAGAGCACCATGTCCACGCACCATGTCCAAGCACTGTCCCTGAGCACCCCGTCCACGGTGCATGGCTGAGCACCGTGCCCCAGCACCACGTCCATGCGCCATATCCGTGATGTGCTCAAGCACCGTGTCCCAGCACCATGTCCATGCACCATGTCCAAGCACCACGGTCGAGCACTGTGTCCACATCCCCCGACTGAGCACCGTGTCCACACGTCATGTCGGAGCACCGCGGTCGAGCACCAGGTTCACACACCGTGGTCAAGCACCGAATCCACGCACTGCGTCCAAGCACCAAGCAAGAGCACCATGTCCACTCACCGCGTCTGAGCACCGTACCCACGCGTCGTGTCCACAGTGCATGGCTGAGCACCGTGCCCGAGCACCATATCCATGCACCATGGCCAGGACGTGGTCAAGCACCGTGCCTGAGCACCATGTCCACGCACCAAGTCCAAGCACCACGGTAGAGCACCATGTCCATGCGCCGTGTCTGAACACCGGGTCGAGCACCATGACCATACACCACACCTGAGCACCATGTCCACGCATCATGTCTGAGCACCACGTCCATGCACCGTGTCCACGCTTCATGTCCGAGCACGGTGCCTGCACGCCGTGTCCGTGGGGTGTGGACGAGCACCGTGCCCCGAGCACCGTGTCCACACACCACGTCCAAGCACCTCGGCAGAGCACCGTGCCCGAGCACCACATCCACAATGTGTGGCTGAGCACTGTGTCCGAGCACCACGTCCATGCACCACACCCGAGCACCACGTCCACGATGTGTGGCTGTGCTTCAGCACCGTGTCCACGCACCACGCCTGAACACCACGCCCACGTGCCACGTCCGAGCACCACGGCCAAGCACCACGGCCGAGCACCACGGCCAAGCACCACGGCCAAGCACTGTGTCCACGCACCACGTTTGAGCACCATGTCCCTGATGTGTGACTGACCACCATGTCCAAGCACCATGCCCACATGCCACGCCCCCGATGCGTGACTGACCACCGTGCCCCAGCACCACGCCCACGGTGTGTGACCAAACACTGTGGCCCAGCACCATGTCCCCAATGTGTGACTGACCACCGTGCCCAAGCACCACGCCCACGGTGCGTGGCCAAACACCACGTCTGAGCACCATGTCCATACACCATGACCGAGCACGGCCGAGCACCGAGATCACACCCCTGACCGAGTCCTGCACATCTGACCCACACACACCTGAGCACCTCATGCCACCACCACACCGGCACCACAGGGAACGGCTCCACCACAACCCCGGGACACCTCGGACACGGCAAAACTCCGGTTTGCATCAACCCAACCGGCTCCCCAGCACACCTCGAGCTGTCGCTCCGGAAAAGTAAACTTCCTTCTCAACGACATTGCTTTATTTTTTTATATCTTGGTTCCTTAGTTTCATATATACATTAGTAGCACCTCAGCGAGATGGAATCAGGCAGAAGCGTGATACAGTTTGTTAAAACACCATAGCACCGTTTGTATTACAAGATTTCAGTTAATAAAAATATGCCTTATAGAGCCCACAAAGCGTACTCCAGTATTAAAAGGAAAAATCAGCAATTGAGGCACCTCAGGGATTCTGGTTTCCTTCTCCTTCCCACGCCTCATCCCGAGAGCATCGGGAGGGGGGGACCCAAAACACACCCCTCATTTCCCGCCCATGGCGGGATGGAAGGAGCCTGTCGGGGCTCCCCATGCCGAGCTCTCCCCGGGGTTTCCACCACGGGTGTTTTCTTAGCACCATTGTGGCCACGACCTGCTGCAAAACGAGGTCCCCACATCCCATTCCGAAGCGATTAAAAATGTCCCTCCCCCCACCCCGAACTCCGTGACCCCCGTGGCTTCGGTGCGGGCGGGACGAGCGCGGCCGCCGGGGCGGGTAAAGGGAAAGATTTTGCTTGGAAACAGCCTCTCAGCAGCAAGGGGTAAAAGAGCTGTGCATAGATTTCGAGTTTTGTGTAGAAGTCTGAAGCGTGCGAATTTGTAATGACTGAGAGTTGAGGTAGGTTAGACGTTATGTAGTGTAAAAACGTGAGACTGCAGCAGTTCTCGCTCCCCCCCGACCCGCGGCGCCGGCAGCTCCCGCTCCCCCCGGAGCCAACGGACCGACCCCCCCTCCCTGCACCAAAAACACCTCCAAGGAAGCAGGACTTAGACAGGTTACACGGACCATCGCCTTCTCCGAACGCTCCTTCTCCTCCCGACGCTCCAGGCGAAGCTCCAAGGCACCCCCGCCGCGCCAGCCAGAGACAAACCCCCGGCGATGCCGACGGGGCCGGCACCCGAATCCGGCCCCGCATCAGCCGGGTCCCCTCTCCGCCCTCCCAACCACACGGCGGGTCCCCCACGGGAACGGGCATCCCTAAAATCCGACTTGCCGTCGACTCTTACAATCCTGATATGCTATTGGGTATTTATAAGAAAAGCGGGAATAGCTCGTTGAGTTTCCTTGTCAAATATACGCGACTTTACAGATTACGGTTAAAAAAAAAAAAAAAAAAAAAATTCATTAATGATGAAGGACGGACAAAGCATGTTAAATATTCTGCCAGTATTTACAGTTCTCCCACGATAATCTTGTTTAAAACATACTGCTTCAAGTTGGGGGGGGTGGGAGGGAAGGGGAGGGGGAAGAGGGGGAGTTGTTTGCTTTTTTTTTTTTAAGTTTCGCTTTTTAAATCTAGGTGAAAGTGCTTTTAAAAAAATTCTTTCCCTATGTACAGGTTTAAAATCAGACCACGTAAATGTTCAGGCTGTTTTTTTACCGAGATCCTGCTGATCCGTGTCCCGTGCGCGGGGAAGGAGGGTGACAGTAAACACGAGGTGGTTCCCGCACGGTGACGGCGTCGGCGCTGCCTCGCTGGCTCTTCCAAAAGGCACCTCAAAGTGCAAACGCAACAACCCCCCCCCGGGGACGCCGGGAACCCGCACGAGGCCGCGCCGCGCTCCCGGGGAGCTCTCCCGCCCCTCCATCCGGGCGCGGCCCCGGCGTCGGGCGGGAAGTCTCGACACAGATTGTTCCAAAAGCACCACGCGGTTGTCGTCGTCGTCGTCGCTGGGTTGTTGGTTGGGTTGTTGGGGTGGTTTTTTTTGCGGGAAGAACGGTGATCCGTAGGAAGGAGGGATGGCACCCGGGGAGAGTAAAGAGCACCGAGCCCCGGCGGCACTGGGGCCGCCGCGCCGGCTTGCCGGCACCGGCAGGGAAGGCGGACCCGGCGGGGTTTGGCCCAGCCAAGTCTTCGGGATTCGCTCTTCCCGGAGCCGATCGCGCGGAGAAAGTCCCCCGGAGACGGAAAGCACCAGACTTTAGCAACAGTGATGTACAGAGAGCAACACTCGCTATTCACAGTTTGGGGTTGGTTTGTGTTTGCTTTTTTTTTTTCCTGTTTTTTTTGTGTGTTTTTTTCATTTCTGTTTCTTTGTCTTGTCAGCTCCTTTGGAGATGCCACCGCCACCGCTCGCCCCGGGGCCGTCGGCAAAGGAGCCACAAGTCCGAGCCCGAGCGTGGCCCCCCCGGCAGCGGCGTTCCCAGCCCGGACGTGTCCTGAGGTCTCCGGCGCCGGGAAAGACGCCGGCTCGCTCCGTCCCGGTGGAGCCAATCCCGCCGGAGGAGGAGCCGAGCGAAGACATGCCATCTCGGGACGTCCCACTTGTTTGTGGGCTCCCATTGCTGTAAGAAAGGGCTCCTCGAGCTGCAAAATAAGTATTTTTAGGTCCTTTAGGAATAAAAATAATCGGCTGTTCAACGTGTCCGGCTGACGGTAAAGCACATGATCCCGACAGCCTCAGAGCTGCAGGGAGTCACCTCTTGCCTTTAAGCTGGTTTGGTGTTCAGGTTGGTTTGGATTTGTGTTCAGGGTGGGTTTCTTCCACGTTGGCTTCTCTTTCGAAGATCGGCTTCGTCGTTGTCATTGGAGTAAAAAATAAAATAAAATCAAATCCAACAAATAGGTTTTTCCTTTAAGTGGAATTAAAAACCTCTCCTCGCAAAAGGACGTTAGGAAATTCATCCGAGGCTAGATTAAAAAACATGGAGATATAAATAGGAGATTACCTAAAATCATCAAACAGGATCGTTCCTCCTGGGTGTTTTTTTTTACCCAGTTTTGCTTGGTTTGCCAACTCCTCGCCCGGCGCAGCTCTCTGACGGCGCGCACCCACGCCGGCTCCGTGCGTCGGGTTCGCTTCCTATGGGTTGGATTTTTTTTTTTTGTGGTGTGGCTGTTGTGTTTTGCTTCGCTTTTGTCTCTTTATTTTTTTTATTCTTTTTCTTCTCCCCCACGCCCGAGGAGAAAGCACCACGAAGCAACGCCGGGCACCGGCGCTGCCGAGGGTTGAGGTAAGATGGGGCCACGGCGGTTGCGCCCGTCTCAGATCCAGCGGCTGTAGGGGCCCGTCACCTTGGTGTAGGCGTAGGAGGACACAGTGATGGCGGAGTTGGTGGGGATGGCCACCGCCTGCCGCGTGGGGACCGAGTCCCTCCTCTCCTTGCTGGGCGCCTCGGTCGCCAACGCGCCGCCCCACTTGCGCTTCTTGGCGAAGGCTTTGGCGTCCGGCGGCAGACCCAGGCGCGCCGCCTCCTCCTGCCGGGCCCGCGCCCGCTCCGCCAGCTGCTTCATCTTGGCCTCCCACAGCGCCAGGCCGTGGTTGGGCTGGTTCAAGTTCTTGTGTTGGTAGAAGACGAGGGAGATGCGGGTGGGGTGGCAGCGGTTGGGTTTCTTCAGCGGGGTGGTGGCGTGGAGCTCACGGCGGGCACACTCAATGAGGATGGAGCCGTGGGCGGGCGCCACGGCCACGCCGCCGATGTTCTCGTCCAGGAAGTTGTGCTCGCTGTCTGACCACTCCTCCTCCTCTTCCTCCTCCTCCTCCTCCTCCTCTTCCTCCTCCTCCTTCACCGCCTTCTCTGGCAGATCCTCCTCCAGGCCAAAGGGGTCCCACGGCTTGTCCCGGCCGGGCCCTGCCACCCCCTTCTCGCCCAATGCCGCCTCCCACGGCTTCTCCGTCAGCCCCGGGCTGGGCGCCGGCGTCCTGCGCTCCTCCACCTTCACGGAGCCCCACGGCTCCTCGGGGAAGCTGGGCAGCCCCGGCAGAGCCGAGCTGAAGCCCAGCGAGCCCAGCAGGCTGGGAGTGCCCGTGCCGGCCAGCGCCGCCTCCCCGAGTTTGCAGGGGCTCCACGGCTTCGGCAGCAATCCCGACCCGTGCGCCGGCGCCGCCGCCGTCTCTCCTGCTGCCAGGATGTTGGGCCACTGCTTCTCTGGCGGCGGAAGGCGCGCGGCAGTGTCGAAGGCGCTCAGCTTCTCCCGCCCGCCCGTGCCTGGCGCCAGCGCACCCCACGAGCCCTCGGCCGTGTTAGTCCTCTCGGGGGAAGACACACCCCGTGGCGCCTTAAAGGGGCTCCAGCGCTGCTCCGGCGCCGCGCCGTGTGCTGGGATGGCCGGCAGCGTCAGGCCGGCGCCAGGCACGGCCGCTGCGCCAGGAAGGGGCTCGATGGCGGGCGGAGGGTCCGGAGGCTCCTGCTTGATGGGGCGGCTGCCAAAACAGTTCTGTGCAAAGGACGGTGCCTCCTCCGAGCCTGGGTTAGTCCTGTGCGCCCCAGCGGCCGCCGCTTTCTGCTGGCTGGCGTAGCGGTTGGCCCGCTCGTAGGTGCGCTGGTGGTGGTTCTTGCTCCGCACGCTGTGCGGGGCGGGCTCGGGGAAGTTGGTGTTCCCGTAGGTGTGGTTGAGGTTCTCCTGCAGCACCGAGACGTCGGGCTTCTTCTCGTAGCCGTTGCTCACCCAGCTGCTCCCGCCCCGCTCGGGCGCCCCGTAGTTGAGGAACTGCGAGGGGAACACGTGGTTGCTGGAAAAGCCGTAATACCCGAAGGAGGGAAGCGCGAACTTGGAGTGAAACCCGTTCACGGAAGGCAGATTGGGCTGTGCATAGTAGGAATGGTAAGAGTAAACACTGTTCATGCTGTAGGGGTCGGAGGGCCGGCAGCTGCCCAGCACCGAGTAGCTCTCCACCACCGCGTTGCCGTTGTACTTGAAGGCGTTGTAATGGCTCTGGGGTTCCACCTTGATGGAAGGTTTCAGCGGCTGCGGGGGGATCCCGCTTTTCAAGGCCATACCTGTGGGACAGCACACACAGGCCCTGTGACCCGCCGGCCGTGGGAGCCACTGGAGGGGAGCGATGACCCTGAAACACTCAGCCAGGCTCGAGGTTGGCATTGCCCAGCATCACCTGGGATGCTCCACGCTCCACGCTGCAGAGAGAGCTCCCACTGCTCCACGGCACAGGGTAAAACCCAGGTGCCATGGAAAAGCCATCCACGCCAGCTGGATAGGCAGGACAACTGAGGACTGGGTGGATCAAAAAGGAGCATCCCAAACTGCGGGGGAGCACCCCAAAAACCCCACCAGGCTCCTGTTCTCCACCTCAACACACCAGCCCATCCAACCATACCCCAATCCCCTCACACACTTCCCGGCCGGCGTGGGGGTGGCAGGACCTCACCTGTGCCCCCGTTACCTGCGTTTGGCTGGAGCGTGGGGAGCTCCAGTGCTTCCTGCTTGATCTTCTCCGGCGTCATCAGCTTCTCCTTCTGCAGCTTCTTCTTCTCCGCGGCGGCTTTCCTGGCCTCCAGCTGCCTCTGCCGGCAGGACTTGGCGGGCTCGGGCAGCTTGCGGACCTCACGGGGGAAGGACGTGAGCACCTGGATGGCCCCGCTGCCCACCTTGGCGTTTTGGTTCTCCTCGCTGCCGAACTCATCCGTGCTGGACATCTTGTAGAGGGGCAGGACGTGCAGCTGCTCGTCCTCGGGGATTTTGCCCACCACGCGATTGTCTTCCTTGGTCAGCGTGCAGACCTGGGGGAGGGGGCAGGTGCTGTCAGCAGGGTGCTGAGGGATGTGGGCTGTGCTGGATGGGCCAAACCTCCTCCTTATTTCCCCATCGACATGATTCCAAACCAGCCTGGCATCCCCTCTGCTCTGGTCCCCAGCTGGCACATGGAAACCTCCCGTGGGTTGGACAAAAGCAAACGCTGGTCCTTGTTAGCACCCGAGTCTGGCTGGGGTGGCTTCAGCACCCACTGACCTAAGGTGCCATTTGAGGTGTCACACCAATGACCCAGAACCAGGCAGGGAGGACAGAACATGCTGAGCTGGAAGCGACCCACAAGGATCATCAAGTCCAACTCAGCCCTGCACAGGACACCCCCAAAATCCCACCATGTGCCCGAGAGCATTGTCCAAACACTCCTTGAACTCCATCAGGCTTGGCGCTGTGACCACTGCCCTGGGGTAGGACAACTGGGGACCCAGTGGCTCAGAAAGGAACATCCTAAACTGGGCTGGGAGCAACCCAACTCCCCCCCAGGTGCCTGCTTACCACCGTGCAGCCGTTGTAGAGGTTGTGCTGGTCCTTGTGAGCGTGGGCACAGAAGTCCATACACGCCGTCACCCCCGAGAACGGCCTCCCCTCCTTCAGGCCCAGCCGGCAGTCGATCGCTACGTCCTCGTTGGTGACCTGGTGGAAGGAGGAGAGGGCTCTGGTTATCCAAAATCTCCCAACCACCACCACCTGGCACCCATTCCTGCTGCGAGGGGGACCAGGGGGTCACAGTACCTGGTTTTGGTAGGCTTGTGGCGCCAGCCTCTTGTAAAGCGGGGCAACCTCGGTGGCCAAGTCCTGAAAGCTTCTCCGGAGCAGCTCTTCCTGTGGCAGGGAGAGCAGGAGGATGTCACCCAGGGGTTTTGGAATGGAATCACGGACAGAGCCCACCGACACCACACAGCACCCAACCCTTCCCACCATGTCCAGCACAAAGAATGTGGCTTAAATTCCCGGTGAGGATCCGGCTGTTCAACCTCCAGCCTCTGCACCTGCTGTGCTTTCGCTCACTCAACACATCAGCCCTTCGGCTTCTTCCTTGGAGCTTCTACAGGGACCCCATTTGTGCCACTCTTCTTTTCCTCATCTCCCTAATCCATCCAAAATTCTGCAAGGAACCCTATCTTCAGGCTTCACAGGGAATCAGGCTGCAAAACCTGGAGCTGAAGGAGGTCCAAACCCACCCCCCACCCTGTGCCATCCCGCTCCAGGCCCCTCACCCACCTCTTTGGGATTGTCTCCCACCAGCCTGAACTTGCGGGGGGTTTTGCTCCGGGCGTATTTGCAGCCATTGAAGTACATGCTCCAGGAGCAGCCGAAGGAGAAGGAAGCACCACAGGTGTTGGGGTCCTTGCCTTGGCAGGCACAGGTCCGGCTGGGAGGGAGGGACACCACGAGGAACATCAGTCAGCTGGGTGGGAAGAGCAGGGACCCCATATCCCATTCCCACCCCATCCTATCCTGTCCCATTTAATTAACCATCGCCCATATAAATGAATTATAAATAGTGTGCTATTCTTAAACTGCTCTTAGCATTTAGCAAAGTTGTTGTGAGTTACTTTTGTGGGAACACAGCTTGGGAAAATCAGTGAAACCTGAAATTTTGATAAACTAACTCTGATATGTTTCAATGAACTAAAGCCAGAATTATGGACTGTTGAAGTTGGACACCTGGAACGCAGAACTTAAGGACCACAAGGACATTTTGCAGAGAGCAGAAGATAAAGAAGAGACTAACAAAGGCTCAGTATGTGTGCTGGAAAGTCCCTGCCAGAGGAAAAAGATACTAAAGGAGTAAAAATATGGACTAATTAGCACAAAAAGTAAGAAATCAATAACCAGCAGAGAATACTAATTAATGGAAGAGAATTATGTCATTTAGAACCAACAAACATTAGTTTCATTGTTTGCTAAAAATGTCTAAACAGATGAAAAAGTTTTGAATCGGTGCCTGTGTGGAGGCCAGGATTTTGTTGGTCACACACAAAGGGAACAAGAGACAGGACAAGAGGAAACGGCCTCAAGTTGTGCCAGGGAAGGTTTAGACTGAATTCCTTCACTGAGAGGGCAGTCATGCATTGGAATGGGCTACCCAAGGAGGTGGTGGAGTCCCCACCCCTGGAAGTGTTCAGAAAACATGTGGATGTGGCACCTGGGGACACTTGGTTAGTGCTGAACCCGGTGGTGGTGCTGGTTGATGGTTGGACTTGATGATCTTGATGATCTTTTCCAACTTTAATGATCCTGAGATTCTGAAACCTCCTGGCGAAGAATAAAGCACTGCCTTGCTCCCTAACTCTGAAGTCCCAATGATCTGGGGGGCTCTGGCACTTACTCGTCGTTGAGGCCGCAGCGGCGGCTCGTGGGGTTGCCGTACTTGGTGAGGGTGTCGGTGAGCTCCTGGTACAGGGTGTCCCCCAGGGTCCTGGGGATGCCCTCCCAGGCCAGGATGAGGATGATGATGACGGCGTTCTGGCAATGGTGCCCGGCCCGGTGACGCACCAGGCACAGCAGCTTCTCCTCCTGGTTGTGTCTGCGGATCACCTGCAAAACACAGGGGCCAGTTCAACCAACAGTGCTCCAGAAACACCTCCTGGCATGGGGGAACCCAAAAGTGGGCCCTGGATTCTTTCTGTGGGGACACGGGGGTCCCATGGTTGTGTTCACTCCCATGGGCTTTGGGGTGCAGGCAATGGAGATGCTGAGGGTGGGAATCCCCACAGAACTTCCCTGGGGGTGGACACAGCTCTTGCCTCCTCCTTGCCAGCCACGGAGTGACCATCCCACCCCTGCCCACTGCAAACACCGCTGGAGGGGGACCTCCTTGTGCCCAAGAAGGGGGGCAGGAGCACTGGGGGGCTCCAAGGGGGGATGGGAGCGGGGCACAGGCACTCACCCACTTGGCGATGGGGCAGCCCCGGGAGCTCTTGCCCTCCTTCCCGGTGTAGATGACCTTCTCGATGCGGATGGCCTTGCCCTTCTCACCGTACCTGCCAGGAACAGCCATCAGCCCCACTCGCCCACCCCACACTCAGGAGACTCCCCCCATTGCTCTCATGGGCCCTTCAGAAGCCCCCACTCACAGGACCTCCCTTGCCCTCAGGAGGCCTCACTTACCCTCTCAGGACCCCACAGGACCCCACTCGCCCTTGCAGGACCCTGGTCACCCTCACAAGCCCCCACCAGCCCTCATGGGGTCCCTCACAGACCCTCACTTGCCCTCACAGGACCCCTCAGGAGCCCCAGTTTTCCCTCATGGGTCCCATTCACCCTCAAGACACCCCACTCATCCTCAGGAGCCCCTTCGTGGGTCTCCATTCACCCCCACAAGCCCACACTCACCCTCAGGGGTCCCCGTTCTCCCTCACAGGGCCCCACTCATGACCTCAGCCCCCTCACACTCATGGGACCCCTCACTCTCTCAAGCCTCCACTCACCCTGACAGGATCCCAGGGGTTCCCACTCACCCTCATAAGCCCCCTCTCACCCAAATGGGGCCCCTCATGGCTCCCCACTTGCTCTCAGGAGCCCCCACTCCCCCTGACAGGTCCCCACAGACCCCCACTCTCCCTCATGGCCCCCTGCCCTCTCAGTCCCCCAGGGATGGGATGGGAAAAGGTCCTCACCGCTCCTCCATGAGCTCCCTGATGGAGGCCACAGTGGGCCCCGAGCCCAGGTGGGTGTAATACGGCCCCTCGTCCTTCTCCACGATTTGTTCTGAAGACACAGGAGGGGGAGACAGAGATTTTGGGGTTTGCACCTCCACCAGCTGCTCCAAAGGATTCCAAACCCCCACATTCCCTCAAACCAAGCACACCAAAACTCAAGGGTTCATCTCCCCATCAGAGTATCAGGGAAGGGGTTCATTAAACAGCCTGGCAGCTCTTCATCATTTTCTGCTCTGGAAGATGCTCCCAGCACTAAAATGCCACTGGAAAACTTGGAAATGGGTGCTCAAACCCACCTCTGTTGGCTCCCTTTGGGGACAGAAAAACCTCCCTTAGCAGCCATAGCCCTTCCAAGCAGTGACCACGGTTCCATCCTGGCTCAGGGGATTTGCTCCAGCCGCTCCAATTTGAGACTCAGATTCCAAACCCCCTCCTCATCCCAGCCCCTGCTCACCACCTGGAGCACCCCTCTGGTCCTGCTCACAGGGACCAGCCTGGCTGCGTGCTGCCAAAACCATCACAGGATGATTTGGGGGCTGAAAACTATTGGTGCTGCTTTAGGCTTTCCTGGAGGAATTGGGGATGTTCATGGGATGATGCAAGTTGACTGTGCAAGGAAGAGTGGAAGGATGCTGGGGCTATGGGAGAAGGATACAGGCTACAGAAGGATGCTGGGACTGTTGGAGAAGGACAGTGGGGCTGCAAGAGGATGCTGAGGCTTCAGGAGAAGGACACTGAGGCTATGGGAGAATCATAGAATCACAGAATAAACCAGGTTGGAAAAGACTTCTGAGATCATCAAGTCCAACCCTTGATCCAACACCGCCATGGTTACTGGATCATGGCAAGAAGGATGATCAAAATACAAGAGAAGGACAGTGGGGCTACAGCCCTGCAACCAGCACCTCCCTCCCAACAACAGCCCCCGCAGGGCCTTCAGGGCAGGAAGGTGCCATGTGGGAAGCACTGGATGCTCCAGGCAGGCACCAGGGTGGATCCACCAGGATGCCCTGACACCTCTGGGTGGGACGCATCCAGCACCACAGCCAGCTCTGATCTGTGTTCCCACCCCTCTGCTCTCACCACCCTGATTTTCATTCCCATCATGTGCAGCTGGCTGGGAGCCAGGCCGAGGAGAAAGCCGGGCTCAGCTGGGATGCAGTTGTCCAGACAGGGATCAATACGGGACGCGCGGAGAAGGCTGATTTCATTCCAGCTTTAACAGCACCCATAAAGCACCGAGCCCCACTCCTCCTGAACTGCTTCTCCCACAGCTTTTCCTTGGGAAAACAGAGAAGTGGCAGTAGGGGAATCCCCCCTCTCCCAGCTCCTTAAACCACACTGGAAAAGGAAAAGCAACTCCAGTCTTTTCCTGGCAAACTCCAAGATCGGTTCAAGCGGCTCCAGAAAAGCTTTTCCTTTGCTCCGTGACTTTTGGGCCTATTCCTGCTGCCATTTACAGGCAAATAAATAAATAATCATCAGCCTCACTAATAAAGTGCAGCTTGGTCTTGGCCCGAGGCTACCTCTGCCAGCAGTAGGGGGGTCGTTTTTCCAGCTGGATGCTCCAAATCCTCACCCTGCTCCTCCCAGCTCTGGTATAAACACTGGGGAGGGAAGATCCAGCTCCCCGCGCTCGGACGAAGGTGGACTGAAAGGACCAGGTGGGAATTCTCTAAGGCTTGCTGCAAAGTCTAACAAACGCCAACACACGCCAAAAAAAAGACCCCAAAACCTCACAAAGCCAAGAGTTTGGTGATTTTTCAATGCATCCGGGTTGATTTGACCAATGAACACGGCGGCATCCCAGCAGCAAGGATTTCTCCGGGGATAAGCGCACATGAAAAGCCAAAGTTTGGGTTACTCTGAGTACCCCAAACCAGCTAATTTGGTTGAAAATACCCTAAAGAACCAGGGGTTTAGGTGGGTTTTGGCACTGGGACCACCATGGACTCGTGGGATTCAGCTGAGTGGCTGAACCAAAACCCAACAGCCTTCTGGTTTTGCTGCTCATCCAACCCCCACCAGCACAGCCTGTGGTGTCAGTGCCACCCCCATGGTGACATGGTGAGTGCTCAGCATTTCCAATGAAAACGACAGGCGAGAACAGAAAGCAGAAGCAGCTCCACAGTACCAGGGTTTCACTAAGAGTGCTGCATCTCAAGTGCTGTGCCCAGCTCTGGGCCCTCCGTTTGGGAAGGATGTTGAGGGGCTGGAGCGTGTCCAGAGAAGGGCAACGA